>PVJA010002689.1:74490-103908 GCA_004027025.1 Myocastor coypus | reverse complement strand
AAAAAAAAAATGTTGCTGGACTCTGAACAGAGATACTGGTCTCAAGTGGCTGCATATCTAAAAGGAAAAATGCTGTTATGTAAATGTGCAAACACTGAAATGGAGAAGAGGAACCAACAAAGGCACAAAGAAACACAGAATACATTTTTCTCTTTTTACTTTTGAGGGGATGACTGTGAAGAATGCATAGAAGAGATGACGTTTTATTCAAACCCTACCGCCTGGAGAATGTGGGCATGAGATAGAGAAGTCGTTGTGGAGTGGGCACAGAAGAAGCAAAGTTGCACATCAACATCGAAGAAGCGTGGCATACAGAAAATTCTCAGTTTACAGAGTCTTAAATTATGATTCTTTTATAATACTAAAAAAGTGATACGCATTTAGTCGAAGCTGCACTTTGAATTCTCTCTTCTCTAATAGCACTATGCAGAATGATACTGTTTTGGAGTACTGGGCAGGACAGGGAACAGCAGCTTCCTATTAGAAATCTGCAATAAACTGTGTGTTGCTACAATATGTTTGATGGAGTAAGTGCATTAAATTAATTTTTTAATTAATGATATTTTCAATTTACCATGACTTTATCAAAGAGAATCAAGGATAGTCTACATATACTAAAATAGGTGTATTTAACCAGGTAGCTCATATAAAATATGACCAAAAATTATAGACATTGATTATTAAAAATAATTAAAAATTCAACAAAAATTGTAAGTTTATATACATGATTTCCTGTGAGATGGTTGCATTAGCTTTTTGTTGCTTGTACTAACAGAGACTGAATATAGCCAGTTTTAAGTCTACATAAGAAAAAGGGAGTTAATTGGATACTTCATGGATTTGGAAGATAGGCAGTGGTAGGGTTCAGACACTGGAGGGGATTGTGATGGCTGATGCTCCATAGTGACACAGGTAATCCTCTTCTATTTGATTTATTTGCCTCTATGGTATATTCATGTTATCCTGCTCCCTTTCTATAGCCTGACTTCTTTGTTCCTAGGCTAAACATAAGAAAGTGTACTGTAAGAGATCTTAGAATCTGTGTATAGTGGATCATGGCTGTTATCACAGCACTCTGGAACATTGAAGGAGGAGGATCTCAAATTTCAGCCCAACCTGGGGAATTTGGCTAGAGCTTATCTCAAAATAATAAGGGCTGAGGATGTGTCTCAGTGTCATGAATTCAGTCTCATAGTAACACACACACACACACAGAGGAGAGGGAGGGAGGGAGGGTAAGAGAGGAGGAGAGAGGGAGAAGGAGGGAGGGAGGGAGAGAGAGAGAGAGAGAGAGAGAGAGAGAGAGAGAGAGAGAGAGAGATTAGTACATCTCTTCCACCTAAGAAATCAGGTAGATAGGTAGATTTATATGGAACTTGAAACTCACCAGAAAAGGCGTTCATTTGTTTAATTTCAGTCAAGTATAACAGTACTTATTCCTGGAAGACATAGCATAGGACTGAAGTATATTTCTTGCTTTCATTTATGTTTTGAGACAGTGTCTTGTGTACCCGAGGTTGGCTTCAAATTCACAATGATCCTCCTATATTAGCCTCAGAGACTGGAACTACAGGCACTTACCAGCACATCATCGCTGGCCTTTCTTTCCCTTCCTCATCTCTGGTTTTCATTTTGTTTTCTGTTAGTTTTTGTTTTTGTTTTTGTTTTTTTTTTATTCTGTTTTCGAGACACAGTCTTGCTATTTAGTTCAGGCTGAACTCACAACAGCTGCCCCTGCCTCAGCTTACAGGAATGAGCCATCTTGCCCTTTGTCCTTTCTCAAGCTGCAGATCTTGAAGGCAATGAGATACATTGTTCTAGTTGACAGAAAAGCCTCAGTGAAATAAAGGAGCCCCAATTCTACTCACCATAGAGTTTCCAATCTAGTGAAACATCACTATGCAAAAAAGGACATAATATACACTGTGTAAATGATGCATAGTGGGGAGTCCCTAAGCAGTGTATTTTTAGGAGATGAGGAATGATGGTGTGGTGGAGCTCAGTTTTAGGTAGTAAAGAGGTGGCTTCTCTGTGTGGGACTGCTGAGCAGATATTAAGTGAGAGAAGGGAATGCCCTCTGCAGAATAGTTGAGGAAAGATGGTTTGCTTTAGAAATGCGTGTGTGGGTCTACCAGTCCACCTTTGCATTCCTGAGGAGCCATTAGAGCATTAATATAGTAGGAAAATGGAGAATAACAGAAGAATGGAGACAGATCAGGCTAGAAATGTGATTATTGCCTGTTAGATATTTACATTTTGAAGACAAGGTATGGCTCTGTTATCCAGATTGACCTCACACTCCTGGTGCAGCCTGGAGTGGCCCTGAACTCCCTGCCTTAGCCACCCGAATAAAGGCATTAGAGTTGTGTGCCACCACACTCAGCTAATTACTTGCAATTGCCAGGGACATCTTCTGTGCCACATTTCACATACTATGTGTTAGTTGAGTTTGCTGGAAAATTCCAGACTATTTTGAGATTCAAGGCTTATTTTCAACATTCTCATAGTTGCTCTCTCCTTAAATCTTCTATGCCACTTTCATCTTGTTCTTTGCATTTTCTTCCTCATTTACTTAGAGTAACAGAAATGGTATTCTTTTTTTAATTTTTTTTCAGAAATGGTATTCTTTATGCTGAACTTGATATTATTTTATCTAAACATAAAATTTTAACCAAAACATGAAATCTATTTCTAGTCCCATAGATACGTACACTAAACTGATAAAACTCAAAAGTTCCTAAAATTGGGCCCTTTTGAAATCAGTGGCTTATAGGATTTCCTCATTCCTTTAAATGTGCACATAATAAAAGAACATATCTGGTAATCTGAGCCTTCTACTTTGAAGACAACAATATGCAATATAGTAATCACTGTTAATTTCCTATCTTCCTGTTTTGAAATTATGATTTTTTTCTCTTTAAGATAAAAATAATAATAAATTAACTAAAGGACATAGCTTGCTCATCCCCAGCCAGCAGCAGACTGGGGTTTAGGAGATAGGCATTCTTGGCAAACCTTGCATCACACACTTCCATTATCTTCAGTGTCTCGCAGTATTTTTTCTTCTTTTAAATGCCAGATTAAGTTTAATCCCAAAACCTTCACCTCTGTACACTATGAGCCTTTTGTGATAATTCAATGAAAGTGAGCCTGAGTTCAATGCATTTTAAAAATACCCTATTTTTATCCTAAATATAAAAGTAGTATGTTGTCACTGTAGAAAAATTTAGAAAGTATAAAAAACTACAAATAGAAAACACATATAATACTGTCACTCAGAGATAAACACCATTAATATTTAGTTTACTTCCTTTCCTAAGCATTTTTTAAACAAATATTCCATAGTGTTTATTTCCCATTTAATTGAAGTATTTCTACTTAATTGAAGTATTTCTCCATATCTATGTGTATCTGTATCTGTCTATCTATGTATCATCTATATATCTATCTATCCATCAGTTGATTGATCAATGTCTTATTACACTGGTCAAGCTACCTTAAAACTTACAATCCTCCTACATCAGGCTCCAGAGTAGCCTAAGTTATTCTTTATTTTTTTTACATTGCTGTGGAGCCATTTTCAGGATAGAACGTCATTCACTTAAACCTGCATTGCTGAAAAATCTAGTTGTTTTAAAAATCTATTTCAGTTCTAAATAAAAGAATATCCTTTTAGAATATTCCTTTTGTTAACCTCATCTAATTATTTTTTCTGTATGGACTCTTGGGAATAAAATGAAGGTTACCAATAACATTTGCTTTTCAGAAAAGCAGCAAGTAGCCTTATTACAAACAATATGTGTTATTTATGAGGTATCTTCCTCCTCATTATGTTTTCTCTGATGCTGAATAAGCTGTGAGCTGTAATGACAGGTTTTCCCACATTCATTACATTTATAGGGTTTCTCCTTAGTGTGAGGTTTTTTTTTTTTTTTGGTCTTTTTGAGACAGGGTCTTGCTATGCAGTTCAGGCTGGCCTTGAGCTCACTTTGGTAGCCCAGGCTGGTCTCGAACTCACACCGATCCTCCTGCCTCAGCCTCTCAAGTGCTGGGATTACAGGCCTGCGCCACCAGATCTGGCTAGTGTGAGTTCTTAAATGTAGAATAACTTCAGAAGTCTGCCTAAAAGTTGACACACATTTATTGCATTTATAATGTTTCTCTCCAGTGTGGACTATGTGGTGATCAATGAGGTTTCGATTAGAAGTAAAGGCTTTCCCACATTCACTACATTTGTAAGGTTTCTGTCTATGATGAAGTCTCTGGTGTTCATGTAGAGCCTTACTTAAGATGAAAGTTTGCCACACTCAACACATACAAAGGGCTTCTCCCCAGTGTGAATTCTCTGATGGTCCATTATTTTTATCTTTTTTTTTTTTTTAATGAATCACTGTCAGATTTTTTTTGGGTGTTTGTGTGGGACTGGGGTTTGAACTCATGACCTTGGATTTGCCAGGTAGGCACTTGTTCCACGGAGCTATCTCCCCAGTTGGTCCATTGTCTTTGTATTAGAATTACATGTTTTTCCATATTCCTTATATTTGTAAACTTTTTTTTTCCCTTTGTGTATTCTCTGATGTTGAATGAGGTTTGAACTCCAGTTGAAGGCTTTCCCACACTCAGTACAAGTGTTAGGCCTCTCCCCAAAGTGAACTCTGTAGTGAGAAGTGAGCCCCAAGAGCTCCAACTAAAGATTTTCTCACATTCTTTACGTTCATGTATTTTCTCCCCACTGTGGATTCCCTGGTGCCTGATAAGGTGAGAGTTTCCACTGATGGATTTCGCACATTCACTACATGTATAGGTTTGAGTACAGTGTGGATTCTCCAATGAGTCACAAGGTTGGAGCTATGGCTGAGGGCTTTCCCACATTCTTTGTACTTGTAGTGTTTCTCTCCAGTGTGGATTCACTCATGCACTGTCAGGTTGACACTCTGACCAAAGGTTTTCCTACACTCACTGCATAATACTATCTCTTTCCAGCTGCAACTCCCTCATCTGTTGCAGTTTCCTCTTTCACAGATTCATGGTCACTGACAACAGTATGTGCTGTGCTGTCTTTAACTGTCTTGTGCTTCAAGTTTCTCATCTTTCTCACTTTCTCCTGCTTTGTGCATTCCAATGATCTCTCTTTCTTCTTCTTTTCAAGGAGCATTTGAGAATTTGAGTTTGTTAGCAATACCTCTGTGAGACTCTCTTGTTAGTACAATGCAATTCAGGTTTTTCAGTTATAATGCTATGGAATCAACATCTCTTCCTTGCAGTATCACCACCCAGGGCACTTGTATTCCTCTAATCACCAGTGTCATTTGTGTGCTTGGGTACCTGTGAGCAATGGTCACCTGGTCCTTAGTCATTAACAGCACCCTCACTCTTACACAAAGCAGCTGCTAACCAAAGATCAGGCCAGCATGGATCTTGCCTGATCTCCTCGTGCTCAGTGGGGGATATTCCTGGGGGATCTTGAATCATATGAGCGCAACACACCCAGGTCTTGAAATAACATGAAGGTGGAACTCGCTCTCTCTCTCTCTCTCTCTTGGTATTTTTTGGGACTAAGTTATAAGAGATTAAGAAAAGAGGTCAAAAATGGCTTTGAAATATTTAATTTGCCATCATCATTATCATAACAAGCACTAATGATCATGTACATAGTAGATGTTCAGCCAGTATTTTAATGAAGTAATGAATTCAGTAACATTGTATCTCAAGAATGTTATGCCTTAAGAGTTAAATATCTCATGAAATAAGCTCTGAAGAAGATTAAGAGAGGGAGGCAGAAGGAAAGTAAAATAAAAGGATAAAATAAGGAATTAATACATGCTCTGTACATCTACCAATGAAGATAATACCTCACAATGAATGTAATTAGTGTGTACTGCAAATGTGTACAAATAAATAAGCTACTGAGCCATCAGGAATTTATTCTTTCTCTAGGGTTTGATGGAAGAAGTAAAGACAGTATGTTGTGCTTAAATCAGCAAGCATTGCTCAAGCATTAAAATGCACCATGCTCTATATTAGGTAGTGGAATTCTAGGGAAGAGTAGGAGGAACCTTTGCTCATAGATGTTTGTTTTTATTATGTGTTACATAATGAATGGAAATTGTGTATATATTTATTGATGTGTTTGCTGTTCTTCCTATAGCCTATGAAATGTTAGGACTATCCAAAACCACTAGAATTATTGAGTTTGGATAAGTGGAATAAATAATCCTGTTATAAATTTGTTTTAACTGTAAACATTTTTTTCTTTCTTCTTTATTCAAGCCAAGTTCATAAGGCATGAACATTTGTTAACATTTCCAAAAGAAAGTTGTAACCTTGCTCTTTGGAGGATTTATATAGAAATATTTTAAATACCATCAATTCCTGGATTCCACCTTGAGAGATTCTGACTTGATATGAGCCTAAGCACCTGTCTTTTTAACTGCTCTTTGCCAAATTCTAGCATGTAACTAAGGTTGAGCACAACTGCTTTAAGAATTTCATTGCTCTATTTATTCTGAGGAATTCAGGAACAACTAAACTAACACACATACACATTTTAAGTTCCTCTTTAAATTAGGAAATTTGATATTCAACTTGGTCTTTAATAATCAGGAAGTGACAGCATTGCTTTTCACACCTGTAGATGAATATGTGCAATGTTAACATAAAAACGTTAGGGCTCTAGTCACATCAACTGAGCCTATTGCCCTCCTCAACAATTCACAGAAATGTCACTTGCCTTGGCAGGGAATTGAAAAGGATAATCATGATGGTCTTTAATGAGCTCTCTGAAAGTTAGTAGTACAAGCATTGTGAAGATATTTTAAGAAGGTATTTTAGGAAGGGAAAGTTCAAAATCAGATACTCAAAATGAGCTATAGATGCTTCAAGGAATATTAAAGAAATCATTGCCAAATGCTAGGATAATACAGAAGTACTCCCTATTTAGAGGAAAAAGTGCAAATGTTCGAGTCCTCTTTGGAAACCCAATGAAAAAAGATCAAAAGTAGGAGGTAGTTCTCGACACTCCAGAAGAAATCTGAGACAGCATCCTACTTCCTTCCGTTATTTCTAAGAATGATGTCATGGCAGAAAAAAAGGAACACTAAGTCTTCCTAACAGCCGACTATCTTTTCTGGAGGTGGATCAGTACAGTTTATACATAGTGTACTTTTTCTTCTTTCAGAATGTAAAGAAACATTTTCACTTTCTGAATTGTGAAACTTCTTCACCTGCTATTGCCTAACAGTATGTGTACTTCCTCGCTTATGGCTTTGTAAGTACCATGTGGCCTGCAGTGCTGCCTCATCACAGGTGCTCTGCTCTCTAGGTATTTCCCACTGCTCAGGAGAGTGCCTGGTGTGCACTAGGAAGTGCCCGTGAGATACTGATGATGAGCAGTGGAGCAGTGATCACTGTCATTCTCACTGTCTGCTTCTGAAGCTGGCTCTGAAGAAATCATCACAGTGTCCCTCACTGTCCCTATTTATGGGTTTTCAAGTCAAGACAGTGTCAGAAGAATGGAAATTTCAGGATGTGGAATATATATATATATATATATATTAAGCACATATTCTAGGACATGTATATGTTTGCCCTATGTCCTCAGTTGTTGATTGTTTTGATTGTTGATTACTGAGTAATGGAGAATGGTTGACTTCATTCCTTAGAGTTCCTGTAGAAAGGCTGGCAGAAAGTACATAGAGGTTAGAGAGACTAAATACTAAAACTTTGAAATTAGTGTCAAGGATCTTTTGGTGTAAATGGCTCTGTCGCTGCAACATGTAGTAGTAATCTATCCATTTTTCTTAATAAGCGTACTGGATAAGTCAATTTATAAGGTCCTTTGCATATCTAAGTATGTTTTTTGTGTACCTCAGCTTCTCGAGTGCTGGGGTTGCATATGTCCACCATGGCACCAGGATTGTTCTTTCATGAGTTATACTTGAAACCCTTTTTGTCCTTCGTTATGGGTTTTGGCCATATGAGTTCACCTGTATTCTCATGTGATCTCTGGCACTGTGCCATTTGTCTCAACCCCCTCATGTGGAAGACTGTGAAGTCCTAAAGACAATAGTCGAAAACATGTTGTGATCATTCCTCAGTTTTGATTAGAAGAATGGTAGATGAATGAAACATTTGCTATGGTTAAATTTAAATATCCATACATCAGATTTCTCCATGATTCCATTGAAATTGACTGATTTCAGGATAATAATTTTACAGTAGAGCTTTTCTTTGTTTAAAATTTTCATGCCTTCCAAACATCAAGCCTGTTACTGAAGTTCCATTGGCAGCTGAGGCATACAGTAAATTTTTTTTAGATTCCCATTGTAAACACAAATCTATAGTGCTAGCTGTTAGAGCTTAAGAAAACCTTGAGTATACCCTAATCATGTACAGTCAGACACAGAAGCCCAATAATGAATTTTCCAAAATTTCTTGACAGGACATCTACAAATAGGAATCATAACCCAGGCCTTTGAATTTCCTCCTATTCCACTACCCCTAGAGCATTCTACAGAAACTCAAGTTTTTTGGCTGAGATTTAGAATTTAATTGGCAGTTATGTTGCTTTCACTGCCCCTCATCTTTTTTAGCCAGGCCGCATTTTGAAAATTAAGTACCTAGAGTAGCGTCTTCTTTCTTTTGTATTTTGTAGTATTTTAGCATAGTTTACTTGCTGAGTTCCCCTCCTTCCAGTTTTCCTCTTTGTACAATCTTCTGAATGAACCTATAACTTAGGAAATTTTCAGAGAGTGTGAACAGGCTAGAAAGGCAGCAGATGGAGTGAAGAGGAGGAAGGAAGACAGGAATATGTAGACAGTTTCGAGGCAGCCACAGCCTGGTGGTCTAAACCCACAGATGCATTGCTTGACTTTGAAGAAGTCTATAGACATATTCTCATGAATATTCTCATATGGAGATAATATCATACAGATGCAGTACACTTGCCGTGATCTCATGAGGAAGGTGATTTAGGCTGAGAAGTAACCTCAGTTTGTGTAGCATTTGATGTCTCTCAATCTCAGGTTCCCTGTCTATAAAATGGAATATATTCTATAGCTTTCTTGGGTTATCTTAGGAGCCAATAAATTTTAATATTTAAAGTCTTTGCCAACTGCAATTTGCTATATAAATGAGGAGCTTAGCATTTGGCATTAGGAATGTATAAGTCTATACTCAGAATACACAAGCATAATTGTTCTAACAGCTATGCAAGTGTTTATTTTCATGGATATTTTTGTAGGTACTGTTGTTTAAATACTTCTATGTGCTATTGCATATTTTTCCTTTTGCAGTATCTTATATACTGCATCTCTTACCAATCAAACTTATCACCAGGTCTGGCTTATGTAAGGTAGACAAAGCAGGATAGGAAATGTGTGTGCATGAGTAGTTCAGAGAGAGAGATTACTTACCTTTTGAAACTCTGAGTACAGAGGCATAGTATACATACATAGTTCAAACAGATGGGTCTTGACAACCCTATAGACATTTCTGTGTCTCAGTGTGGTCTTAAAATAGGAGCAAAGTGAATTATAAGATTTTCTAGGCAAAGATTATCAATACAAGTTACATTATAAAGCTTGTATTCTCACAATCAAGGAAGTAGGCAGGATAGAAGATATCTTTGACTCTATTTGTGGACAATGCATCCAACAATGAATTAGTCACAGTCACAGCATGGAAAATGTATTATTGCACAGAGAAGTATTTAAAGAGGGATTATTTACAAAGGGATTGATTATAAAGGTACAGGCACCGTGTTATGTTCAAGACCTTGGTACTGGCCACCATAGTGCTGTTGCTGCTGCCATATTTGAATACATGAGGAGAGCAGGATTCTGAAAGCAAGAAGAATCATGCCATGCAGAGAAAACTGATTCTACCTGGAACCTATATGTAAGGAAACCCTGTTAGATATGGTCTACATAGTAAAGACTCCAGGGCAAAACATAGGATAGGGGTGAATTTACTAAGATCTGGGATGGGTTAATGGATGACATTTAAAAGATTCCGTCCAACTTCTTGCCACTGTAAAAATTTCTAGCTCTTTGGCATAATCCTAGAGAAATGGAAGGGTGTGGGTACAAACTGCTTAACATTGAGTTTCCACCGCTATAACAGAATAGGAAATGGAAATAGAAATTAAACTGAATTACAGAAAAAGACATATGTTATACGTCTTGTAAAACATAAGTTTTGGACAGAGAAATATACCCGTGTCCTATAATAAGATAGATATGCATTATGTGGACCATGAGGATATGTAAATCTAGTCTTTTATATATCACATACATATGCATATGCACGCGCACGCACACACACACACACAATGTCCAGTGGTTCTATCACTACCAAATGACAATGTAAATTGTACTTCCGCCATGGACTGACACAGAGCAAAGGGTACTGGCAAAGAGAAATGAATAAAATGGGTAAGAAATCAGTAGGACTGCTTAATTCATAAATGTCAAGCACAAATGTGGAGATCCAATTTTAAGTAGCATATGTCGCCACATCTTTGCTCTTTTTCTGCCCTTGTCCAAAACAAGATCAAAAGAAAATGTTCAATAGGAAAAAAAGAAAAATGTTACAGAGAGTCAAAGAAAAGCTTAATTTTCTACTTTTCTGTTCTCATTTCCAGTGTATCAGTTGTGTGGATATGCCATTCTTGCTTACAGTCATCTCCTTTCTTTAACATAGGTTGAGCAGCACTCCGTTCTGTATATATCTATTATGATTTTACATTTTTGCTAGAATTTATATAAATTCATGAACTTCGATTCCCATTCTTCATGACACAGAAAGTAAAAGTGAGCTCTGGACATTGCCTTCTACCTGTAATTCCAGCTACTTGGAAGGCTGGGGCCAAAGGTGGGAATTTGAATCCAATATGGGCAACATAGTGAGACCCTGTCTCAGAATAAAGAAATGAAATGAGATCTAAGAACTCAGTCAAATTTAGTGTTTTTTTTTCAATTTCCAGAGAGAGAGAGAGAAAGACAAAGAGACAGAGACAGAGACAGAGACAGAGACAGAGACAGAGAAAGACCGAGTTTGTGTGTGCCCATGTGCTTTTCCAACCAAGAGTATTTTTCAGGCAACATGATTTTTTATTAAGATTGACCTACTTGAGACCACCCGGCGCCTGCTGGAAACTCATTCAATCCAGCAATCAGGCTCAGTATGTGAGTGAAACCACCCCACCCCAGGCCTGCTAGAAACTCATTCAGTCCTGAAACCTGGCTGGTCATGTAACTGAGACCACCCAGGGCCTGCTGTAAACTCATTTGACCCAGCAACAAGGCCAAGATGTGAGTGAAAATTCATCCATCAGACAGGCCCAGTCCGGAAAACTGCTGCAGAACTCCCAGCAGAGAGACTATAGACAAGACTCTCCCCCCCCCACACACACTGATCCAGCAGCAGAACATCGTGCCAGAGAGGCACAGCAGGTTCAGGTCAAAGGGCTGCAGCAGAAAGAGGTGGAACACAGCAGCCAGACCCAAGCAACCACCCACCTGGACAAGTTTGAGCTTGGTAGACAAGATCTGGTGCTAAGGTAAAAACTACTGAAGCTCTACACCAAAGGTCAGAAGGCAGAGAGGAGCAAAATGTGCTCCCAGGCCCCGCGCCCACCTAGAACAAATGTAGGGGAAAATAGCATAGAAGATATTGGAGATCTCTGAAATAAAAGCATCTGAAATAAACAAGTTCAGAACGTTATAGAAGAAATCAGATCAAAATAATTTCTGAAGTAAAAAAAGAAATGATAACTCTAAGGAAAGCAGCACTAAGAGTTTCTAAAGAAGACACTGATAAAAAATAGAGCAGAATAGGAAAATGATGGAGTCCTTGAATGAGCAATATAGTACAGAAATAGAATTCATGAAGCAGATTCAGGTTGCTATGCAGGAAATTAAAACCCCAGTGTCAAGCGGGCAAAACTGTTTCAGTTAGCTAGGGAGATAGCTTAGGGACCTGCAAGTGCCTGCATGGCAAGTACAAGATCCTGAATTTGATCCCTGGTTCCGGAAAAAAAAAAAAAGAAAAGAAAAAAAGCCTTTCAGTGAAAGTGAAAATAGACTTTCAGACCTAAAAAAACACCATTGCGCATTGTAGCTAGTGAAAAGGTAAGAAAAGATCTCTTAAAAACAACTAGGAGCCGGGCATGGTAGCGCACGCCTGTAATCCCAGCACTCGGGAGGCTGAGGCAGGAGGATCGGTGCAAGTTCGAGACCAGCCTGGGCTACAAAAGTGAGCTCAAGGCTAGCCTGAACTGCATAGCGAGACCCTGCCTCAAAAAAACAAAACAAACAAACAAAAAAAACAACTAGGATGCAGGAAAAAATATTTCAACTTCTACCAGATTATGCAAAGATGAACAATGTAAGACTAACAGTCATCAATGAGAAGAAGTCAGTACAAATGATATAAAAAGAATATGGGCAGAAATAATAGCAAAAAGCTTCCCAAATAGGGGCAAACAATTTGACATTCAGTTACTGAAGCACCTAGAACTCCAAATAACATTACCCCAGTTAAAACCAACCCAAAGATATAATAATTAAGATCCCAGAAATTAAGCACAGGAACAGTATACTAAAAGCTGCGAAAGAGAAGAAACAGATCACATTTAAAGGAAAACTCATCAGATAATGGCATATTTCTCACAAACCACCAAGTCAAGAAGAACATGGAACAAAGTACTTTAAGGCTTGCAAGAAAACAATTTCCAACCCAGACTGATATACCCTGCAAAACTCTCTTTGAAGTTCAGTAGAGAAGTGAAATATTTCCAGGATAAAGAACAACTAAAAAATTTCATGATGACAAAGCCAGGCCTATATAGTTTACTAAAAGATATTCTAGACAGGGATGAGAATGACCACAACTCCATGAAGGAGAATGGAAAGAACCCACCAAATAGGGCAAATAATTAAACACAGGAGAAAAAGAGGTATACAACAGCTGTTTTTTTGTATACAGCAGCAAAATATTTCCATCAGCATATTCTACAAATGGACTTCTTTGAACCCAACGGGTCATGATTTTGTGTGGGTCTACATGGTGGATATCAAGAAAATAGTAGCTGAGCCCCACAAGTGACACCTGGACACCAGTAAGCATCATAGTCACTGTCCATGTGCAGGACATACTAGAATTTTGTGTGATATCCTCTCAGAAACTGTTAGATGTTCTGGTCATATATGTGCCATTCCAGTATTTATGTTGTTTTATTCTTAGTAATTCTTTACTACCATGGAAACTTTTTCTTAGTTGTTATTTTTGTACATAGTCACCTATTGAAATATTATGTGAACAGTCTGATTACAGATTCATACATATGATACACAACATTCTGGCCTCTAAGTTGGACTCACAATTTGATTTGAATCTTGGAATATTGTTTTGAAATATTTAATTTCATTTTAATTAATATTTAATTAATTTTATGAATATTGTTTAATTATACTTTTTGTTTTATGATTAAAAAAAATTGGCCTACTTTCAAGTCCTAATTTAGCTGCTTTTGATTTTGTGGCACTAAGGAATTTAGTTAATTTTTGAATGTGTTTCCATTGGGAAACTAGGATATGTTCACCTTGTTTTCAGGGGATAAAACTGCCTGGAATAGTGTAGATATATGGTAATGTCTCCCTTATTCCATTACATTCCATTTTGTTCCATTCTGTTCCATTCCTTTCCATTCTATTCTATTCTTTTGCGATCCATTTCATTCCATTCCACTTCACGCCACTCCACTCCACTCCACTCTCCACAACGCTCTGCTCCATTCCATTCCACTCCTCTCCATTCCACTCCATTCCATCCTAGAGCTGTCAGTGTCATAGTTTGTTTTAGGTAACTGAAAGAGATGATAATGAATGAAAGCATACAAAACATTTTCAATTATTCTCTATATTCTTCTGTACATTCTCTTTTACTTTCTTGAAAATCACCTAAACCCAACAGGTAAGCAAAATAATCTGAGTGTTGTTTGTAGGAAAGATGTTTTTTAAAAATTTAATTATATTTATCAGTACAATTTATGTATATATGATGATTGCATTCATTATAGGGTATTTGTACCTACACATGATATATCATGCACCAGCATACACTCCCATTAACAGTGGAAAATGGTTTCTTCTTCCCCAAAGCCCCTCAAACTGTTGATATTGGTTGACTTCATAATGATAGCCATTCTTTCTGGGATGAGATGCAATCTCAGTGTTGCGTTTTTAATTTGTGTTTCTTAAATGACCAATGAAGCTGACCAACTTTATAATTTTTTTTTTTCTGTTTATATTTCTTCATCTGAGAAGTGTATACTCATTTCAAGTGCCCATTTTTGGATTATGTCTTTGAATTTGGAGATCTTGATTGACTGATTGATTGAATGACTGATTGATTGATTTTGCAGTACCAGGGATTGAACTCAGGGTGCTGCATTTGCCACATAGCCACTTGTTCTACTGAGCTATCTCCCCGGGCCAGGAGATTCTCATTTAGACAGAAGTCTTTTGCCTGAGGGACAGTTGGCTATAATTCTTTACTCATTCAGTTGGTTATCTTTCCACTCTGTTATTTCTTTTGATGCACAAAAATTGTTTTAATAAAATGAGATCTCAGGGTTTTTTTTGGTAATGTATTTAAACAGAGTCTATGGGGTCTACAGGTCTCACTACACAGACTAGACACAGAGATTCTCTTGTTTTCAGCCTCCCAAGTGCTGGGATTACAGGAAAGTGCCACCATGCTCAGTCTCAATTGCTTTCTTAGTGTGCCCCAGGGGAGGGGCCGGCATGGCTTCCCCGGGATCGAAACCCTGGCCGCTGTGCTCTGCCTAAACAGGTGCTTTAGTTTGCTGCACTCTCTGGCTCACCAAAGACTTCAGTTGTTAATTCTTTGAAATACCTCTTGTGCAAGTTTTTGTTTGCTATTTTTTATGTATTTAGTACAGGGTCTATATGTTCTCACTACACAAATTGGACTCATGGTGATCCTCCTGTTTTTAGTCTCCCAAGCTCTGGGACTACTGGCATGTGCCACCATGACTAGTGTCAATCACCATAAGAGCACACCCTGGGGTGGGGCCAGTAAAGGTTGTCTGGAATTGAACCCCAGGTCCTGCACCTGCCTAAGTAGGTGCTTTATACCACTGAGCTATCGATCTGGCCCTACTATTTGGGTTTTGTTCATGAAGTCTCTGCCACACTATATATTTAAGATTTCTACCTATTTTCTCTTCTGTTTTAGTATTTAGATATCTGATCCATTTTGACTTTAGCTTAGGGCTTGGTGATAGACATGAGTCTAGTTTTGGTCTTCAGCATGTGGAAAGCCAGTTTTTCTGGCATCATTTATTAAATAGGCTATCTTCGAGTGAAATGTGTAGCCGTTCGTCAAAGATAAGATGACAGATTATATTTGTAATTGTGGCTGAGTGTATTTGTAGTTGTGTCTGCTTATTCTAATTGTTCCACTAATACTCAGGTCTTTTTTTTCCCCAATACTATTCTGATTTTTTCACAGGACCCTTGAGATATAATTTCAAATCAAGGCTTATGATGCCTCCTGCCTTTCTTGTGTTGCCCAGGTTTGCCTTTGTTATTTTAAGACTCTTCTGATTCTAAATGAACTTTAGGATTGTTTGCTCTAGATCTTTGATGTATGCTAATCATATTTTGATCAGAATTGCTTTAAATGTGTATAACCCTTTTGGAAGCATAGGCATTTTCACAATTTTGATTTTCCTTATCCATGGGTAAGAAATACCTTTCCATTTTTTGAAATCCTCTTTGATTCCTTTTCAGAGTATTGAAATTTTTACTACGTTAATCTTTAATTTCCTTTATAAGATTGATTCTGAAGTATTTCATGTTTTTTTCTTTTTTTTTAAGCTATTATAATGAGTATGGTTTCCCTAAATTCTTTGTCAGTGGATTTGTTGTTGTTTCTGTAGAGGAATGTTATTGATGTCTGAGTGCTGACTTTTTGTTTGTTTGTTTGTCTTTGGTACCAGGGATCAAGATATTATGCTTGCCACACAGGCACTTGTACCATGGATACAAATCCCTGGGCACTGAGTGTTGACTTTGTATCCAGCTACATTACTGTATTTGCTTGTTTAATCTGAAGGAAATTTTGAGGTCTTCTATATAAGAATCATGTCATCAAGACATCTAAAATTTTAAATTTTGAAAATGTTGTATTTGTTTGTTTATTTTGGTTTTTCTTATTTTAATTTATATTACTTTTAATAAAAATACCAATGTATAAAATGTGACAGTTTGAAAACACATTAGTAGTACATTTCAATATTTGATATGATGTATACTTTTGTCCTATTAGATATACAGAGCAAAAGGAACAGATGTTATAATTTTTCAAATCATTATTGGTACAACCAAATTTCTTCTCATTGAACTAGGAGAAGTAGTTGTATACATAATCCAGTATTTGATAATTGCAATGGGAATGTTGGAAGCTGTTAATTTAAGCCTTTTACAGCTGAGCATTCCAATCTAGATTTCTGTTTTATGCCTTGAGGTTAAACTTTTCTGCAGGGAGATTAAGGGCAAGTTTAAACAGGACCTGTATAGCAAAACATGTAACTTTTGTATCTCTCAAGGTCAGTCAAATCCCCTCAGGATTTACTTTGGAACTATGTACAATGCTTTGAGAAACTGTTATCAGTGTGAGCCATCTGGATGAGTTATGGCCATTGCTTGACCAGTTCACATTCTGTGAAAGCCCAACAGAATGTTTTCTCTCCAGGTGACTCCTTTAGCACACTAGGTATCTTCAATCCCTTTCTTTTGTAGCCCCATAATCTCGAACAGGAAATTTGGGATTCCACTGAGTTATAGGATGTTATAGCCCAGTTTCTCTTATGTGCTGAGTGCTCACTGACCTTGAAGGGCTAGGGCCAAAATATTGTCTATCCTTGTAGTCCTTCCTTTTCTCTAATTTTTAGTATGTAAACTTACATTCTTAATGCTCCAGAAGAAAAACTTAGTGATACTATTGCTCTATAGCATAGGTACTTGATCATAACATCACTGTCTTTCTTTCTGAGTATCAAGCATCTTAGAGTTAACTTGAAATTGGTATTTTCTATCAATCATTGATATTCTAATAAATCTCTATAGAATGTGATAAAAGCAATTACACATTTACAAATCTAAGTAAGCACAAAATTGTAGCTGGTCAATTCTATGGCATTTTTCTTAGTCTCTTCCTCTCATTTAATACCCTTTTTTGTTTTCTTGTACATCAACCATTTCCTTGAAAGTATAGCAGTAACTGAACTTACATTAGAAGCAGCACACATCTTAAAGACCAGAATGACAGGCATTCCAAGCGTATTTTTACTGTTACACATTGCTATCCTCAGTGTCAAAAACATTTTGGAGGCTCCTAGGACCATAATCTAATTCACACTGTGTATATAAGTGCATGTTTTGCCCTTCCCATGCTTCCCATCTTTTCTGATTGCAGTCACTTCCAGGTTTAATCCATATGTCCTTGGTTTCCATTCAGCTGTGTTATGCTGCTCCATTTTTATTTCTTCTTTTGCATTCTTACACTAGAGAGACCATATGATATTTACACATGTAGGTCTGTTTTTTTTTTTTTCACTTGTGAGTATATGTTCAAGGTACATCCATTTATATATGAAGTCTTCTAGCTTACTATTCTTTATAGCTGAGCAACATTCCATTGTATAAAAGTACCACATCTTTTTCAGCCATTCTTCAGATGATGGGCATTTTGGTTGTTTCCAAGATTTGGCTATCACAAATTGTGATGCTAGAAATATAGGTGCACAGATACCACTATGGTATGATTTTTTTTAGTTCTTCTAGGAATATTCCCAGTGGGGTCATAGCTGGATTGAATGGGATTTCCAGTTCTAACTTTTTAACGAGTCTGCACACTGCTTTCCATAATGGTTGCACCAGTCTGCATTCCCACCAGCAGTAGAAAATGGTTCATTCTTCCTCAAATCCTCTCCAATATTTGTTGTTGCTTGATATCTTCATGAAAGCCATTCTTTCTGGAGTGATGTTATCTAAGTGTTGTTTTAAGTTGCATTTCATGAATGGCTAGTTAAGTGGAGTGTTTCTTCATGTATTTGTATGTTTGTTTAATTTCTTTCTTTGAGACGTGTGTGTTCACCTCATTTCTGAACTGGGTCTTTGGATTTTGGGATCCTAATGATTTTTGCTTCTTTATAGATTCCAGACAGAACACCTTTTTCTGAATACTTATTAGTTAAAATCTTTTCAATCTATTGATAATTTCTTTTGACATGAAAAAACTTTTTAGTCTGAGGAAGTCCCAGTTGTTGATTCTTTCAACTCTTAAATGTTCAATTTGATTTTTGTCCATCAATTCTTTGCCTGTCGCAATGTTTTCAAGTCTTTCACCCACTTTTTCTTCCAGGAGATTTAATGTTTCTCTTTCAATATTTAGATCTTTAATCCATTTTGACTTTAATTTAGTGTATGGCGATAGAACTTGGTCAAGTTGCAGTTTTCGGCATGTGGAGAGCCAGTATTTCCAGGACCATTTATTAAAAAGACTATCTTTCTTCCAGTAAGCATGTTTGGCCCCTTTGTTGAGGATAAGGTCACTGAGCGCGTTTCTATTTGCTTCTACGTCTTCTAGTCTATACGATTGATCATCAGGTCTATTTTTGTCAATACCATGCTGATTTTATCACTGTAGCTTTGTAGTACAACCCACTACATCAAAAATTGTAATGTCTCCTGCTTTGTCTTTGTTGCCCAGGATTATTTTTGCAATTCTAGGTCTTTTTTTAGTTCCAAATAAATTTTAGGAATTATTTCTCCAGGTCTGTGAGGTATGTTGGTGGTATTTTGATAGCTATTGTATTAAATCTGTATAACAATTTAGGAAGCATGGCCATCTTTACAATGTTTGTTCTTCCTATCCATCAAGAAGGAATACCTTTGCATTTTCTGAAGTCCTCTAGGATCCCTTTTTTCAGAGTACAGTCGTTTTCATTGAAAAGGTCTTTTACTTCTTTAGTTAGGTTCATTCCGAAGTATTTCATTTTCTTTGATGTGATTGCAAAAGGTATTGTTTCTTCAATTTCTTTCTCAGTGTGTTTTATGTCTCTGTAGAGGAATGATATTGACTTTTGTGTGTTGAATTTTTATCCTGCTACCCTACTGAATTTGTGTATTACTTCTAGTAGCTTCTTGGTGGAGTTTTTTCAGTCTTCCAAGTAGATTATCGTGTCATTTGCAAATAATGATAATTTAACTTATTTTTACCTATTATTCCATTTCTCTCTCTTTTCTAATGGCTGTTGCTAATGATGGTAGAACTAAATTGAATAAGAGTGGCAATAGAGGGTATCCTTGCCTTGTCCTAAATCTCAGAGTTAAAGACTTCAGTTTTTCCTCATTTAGAATTATGTTAGCTGTTGAATTGTTATAGATGGCCTTTTTCAGATTAAAATAGAGGCCCTCTTCCAATTTTCTGTATGACTCTGAACATGAGTAAGTGTTGGACTTTCTCAAAACCCTTTTCTGTATCAATTGAGACAATCGTGTCATTTTTTTCTTTGGCTCTATCAATATAGTGTGTCATATTTATAGATTTGCATATACTGAACCATTCTTGCATCCCTGGGATGAATCCTATGTGGTCATAGTGTACAATCTTGATTATTTGCTGTATTCTATCGGTGAGGATTTTATTGAGGGCTTTTGCATCTATATTCATCAGAGAAATTCGTCTGTAGTTCTCTTTTTTAGTTGCATTTGTCTATGGTTTTTGTATCAGTGTAATACTTGTCTCTGGGCATGATTTTGGGAGGATTGCTTGCTTTTCCATTTCATTGAAGAGTTTGAGAAGTATTGGGATTATGTCTTCCATAAATTTCTTATAGAATTCAGTGGTGAACCCATCAGGACCTGGACATTTCTTTGTCGTGAGGCTTTTTATTACATTTTGCATTTCATTGACTGTTATTCGCTTATTGAGATATCTTATGTCTTCCTTATTAAATTTTGGTAATTTGTAACTTTCAAGAACCTGTCCATTTCATTGGTGTCTTCAATTCTGTAAGAGTAAAGATTCTCAAAGTAAGTATTAATGATTGTCTTAATCTCTGCTGGGTGTGTATTAATTTCACATTTTTAATTTCTTCTTGCTTTAATTTGAGTTCTTTCTTTCCTCTTTTAGATGAGGTTAGCTAGGGGTTATCAATTTTATTTAATCTTTAAAAAACAGCTTTTTAATTCATTAATTCTTTGTATTGTTTTCTTTGTTTCGATTGAGTGAACTTCTGCTCTAACCTTTATAATTTCCTCCTGTCTTGGACTTTTGATTTCGTTTGCTTTTCTGTTTCCAGTCGGGTTAGGTACTGCATGAGAGTGTTTATTTGTTCCTATTCTGTTTTCTTAATGTGTGAGTTCTGAGCTACAAATTTCCCTTTAAGAACAGCTTTCATTGCATCCATAAATTCTGGTAGGTTGTGTTTGAATTTTCATTAAATTAAAGATATTGTTTAATTTCTTGTTTTATTTCATCTGTAACTCACTGGTTGCTTAGAAGGGGTAGTTTAATTTGCATGTGTTTGGGGGTTTCTTGTGGTTTCTTTTGTAATTTCTTTCCAGTTTCATTGCCCCGTGGTCAGATAATATGCATGGGATAATGTCTGTTTTCTTGCATATACTTAACCATGACCTATGGACTAATATATGGTCTACTTTGGAAAATGTCCCATGTGCAGCTGCAAAAATTGTGTATTCAGAAGTGGTTGGGTGGAAAACTCTGTGTATATTCCTCAAGTCTAGTTGTTACAAGTTGTGCTTCAGTTCTGCGACTTCTTTGCTAATTTTTTGTCTGCTTGATGTATCTTTTTGGGATACAGGGGTGTTAAGGTCTCCTGTTAAGATGATATTATTGGATATTGGATTTTTCATGTCCATTAAAATTTGTTTTATATAACTTGGTGTTCCCATGTTGGATGCATATATATTTATGAGTCTTACCTCTTTGTCTTGAATATTTCCCCTAACTGGTATGTACTGGCCTTTATTTTGTTTGATCAATCTTGGTTTGAAATTTAGACTGTCTACAAACAGGATTGCTACCCATGTTTCTTTTTGTGGTGCTGGGGTATGTAGTATCATTTTCTATCCTTTCACTTTTAGCCTATGAGTTTCTTTTTGAATTAAGTGCATTTCTTGTATATAGCATATTGTTGGATTTTGTTTCCTTATCCACTCTGCTAGTCTATTTCTTTTAGTTGGAGAATTGAGTCCATTTACATTGATGGTTATAATTAAAATGTATTGATGTACGATTGGCATGTCTTTTACTTACTAGTGTTCATCCCTTTTTCTCTTGTGTTTACTTGGTTGTCGTATTTGGCAGATTCTTTCTGTCTCATTTGTGGATTTTGGGCCATTTTGGACCCTCTCTAAAATATCTTTTAATAGTCTATGTAGGGTTGCTTTTGACATCATGAAATTCTTTAGTTGTTCCTTGTCATGGAAGTATTTCATTTCTCCCTCATACTTGCGAGTTTTGCAGGGTATAGAAGTCTGGCCTGGAGTTTTTTCATGGAAGACTTGGAGAACTCTGCTCCATTCTCTTCTTGACCTCATGGTTTGTGAAGAGAAGTATGCTGTTATTCTGATGGCTTTTTTAAAAAATGTGATCTATTTATTTTCTCTAGTGGCTTTTACTATATTACTCTTCTGCAGGATTTCTGGAATCTTGATTATTGTATGTCTGGGTGTGTTTTTAGTTGGTTTGATGTTATTTGGAGTTCTATATGCTTCAGTAAGTGAATTATTGTTTTCTCAAATTTGGGATGTTTTCTGGTATTACTTCTGCCCATATTCTCTTTATATCCTTTGTATTGACTTCTTTCTCACTGATTACTGTTAATCTCACATTGTTCATTTTTGCATCGTTTTGCAGATACAAAATTATTTTTCCTGCACCCTAGTTGTTTTTAAGAGATCCTTTCGTAGCTTTTCACTAGCTTCAACTGTGTGTTCAGGATCCGAAACTCTATCCTCACTGTCATTCACATGGTTTTGCCAGTTGTGATTGAGATTTTATTTTCTTGTATGTCTCTTTGAAACGGTTTCATGTGTTCTATTTCTTTCTTATAGTGCTCAATCAAGAATGCGTTGTTTTTCCATTCTCCTCTCATTTTTTATCAATGTCTTCTTTAGTAGCATTTAAGTTTTTCATTATAGTTATCCTATCTTTCTCTACTTGAGGGATTATTTCTGCTCTATTCTCCTCTCTGCTATTCTGCAGTTGTGCCCCTACTTTAGCTGTTACTAATTTAGAGATGTCTTCTTTTACTTCAGAGGTTATTTCTGGTCTGACTTCCTCTATACGTTTCTGCAATTCTTTTTCCATTTCAGATCCTATTAATTCATGCTTTTCCTTTTTTATTTCAGATGTTACATTTGATCTGAGTTCCTCTATATGCTTGTCTGTCTACCTCAGATGCTACCAATTCAGGGATTTCGATGGCCTGATTCCCATTTTCTACAGTGGTACTGTCTCCTGTATTTGTTCTGGGTGGACTCAGGACCTGAGATTGCATCTTGCTCCTTCTCTTTGTCATTTTGTATGAACTCTGCACTTTGGGGAAAGTATGCTGTTAGTGCCTATTGGAATTTGGTTCTGGATCCACCAGTCTTGATCCCTTCCAGATATGCCTGCCTGGGTCTGACTGTTATGCTCACCTTCTTCCTGCTCTATCTGAGCACAGGCCAGGTTGGTTAGTGTGGGTGGGTGCGGCCCAAGTTCCTGTGGCTGGATCACAGGAGGTATACTGGAGGATAGTTTTTTTTTTTTTTTTTTTTTTTTTTTTTTTTTTTTTTTTTTTTTTTTTTTTTTTTTTTTTTTTTTTTTTTTTTTTTTTTCTGTGAGCATAGGCCTGGGTCGGTCAGTGTGGGCAGGTGGTAGCCGGGTTCTGGTGGCTGGTGTGCAGGAGTGCATGTGGGCAGGCTGTTCCTACCTGGGCACAGGCCTGGGTTGGTCAGCATTGTATTAGTACTTTTTGCTCGTTGCCGGGACAAATACCCAACACTCAAAATGAAGGAAGGAAAGGTTTATTTAGCTCACAGTTTGTGGAGGTTTCAGTCCATATTCGGTTGGCCCAAGGCTGAGTGGAACAGGGCAGAGAGCATCCAGTTCAAGGCGGCAGAACAGCAGCAAAATGGTGGCAGAGGCAGCCAACCAATCAGGGCAGCAGAGCAGCAGCAGCAGCTCGAGCTCCAGTCTGTCTCTCTGTCTCTCTTTATATTACATTCAGGCTCTCCACCTTAGCTCCCGCCCTAGGCTACACCCATAATCCCATCAGTACTAAAACCCATAATCCCAGGGATCATGGATCAAGTCTCAAACTCTAGAAGTCCCTGCCCAATGACTCCATGAGGCTTTGGGGGGACAACTAGACATAAACCATAACAAGCATCTTTGGTGATTCTGAAACAGTGTCTCACTAGGCAGTTCAAGCTGACTCTGAGCTCACTTTTGTAGCCCAGGCTGGTCTTGAACTTATACTGATCCTCCTGCCTCAGCCTCCCAAGTGCTGGTATTACAGGCATGTGCCATCATTCCTGGCACTCTAGAAAATGTTTTTATATATATATAATTATGGTTAAAATCTGATAGAATTTATTTAAGTGCCATAGTTCACCTATCACCAAAATCCCTTAGTGGTTGAGCCAGGTTTCAGATACATATCTTTTGGTTATAATTCTCACTCCAATTTTCATTACTATCTGATATACTCCAAATTGTTTACATGAGAATAAAAATTTAGACAATTTAGAATTTGCTTTTAAAAATATTGAAAATAACAGATAATAAATCAATATCTATGGTTTACACATTCCATAGAATTCCACACAGAGAGATGATATGAAAATGCCTGTTCTTAATAACTTATAGTGAAGTAGTGAAAACAACTTGAATGTTTCTATAATTTTAACTATTTAAAGGAGGTGTGTGAATGAATGTGATGGAATGCAAATTGCTAATGTGTATTTGCTTATGGGACTATGGAACTTTTTCTAGCCTATGTAATTTTGAAGATTTCCCAACTTTTTTAGTAAGAACAGATTGCCTTATTGAGGAAAAGATAAATTTGAATAAAAAAGCCTTACAGAAATATTTATCTTCTCAGAGTCAATGTGTGTGGGAGATCGGGTCCCAAAATAAATGATCATAAGGAAGTATATGTGGCAACTTGCCCAACTTCATTGACCTGAAGTCTGAGCAATTGGCTCAACTTTGACCAAAAAGCTTAAAGGGCTTGAGCAAAAAGCTCACCTGTGTTCCCAGGGCTCTGAAATGTGTAGTTTCCTGTTAATCAGTTTAGCTTTGGTAGACTATACCATTCCTAGGGAAGCGAGGTAGGGTTAGAGTTAACTAGGGCAAATGCTTGGCACATGTTCAAAACTTTCTGTATATTATCCTTGGAAGCAATAAACATAGTGACTGAGCTGAACTGAGCAGGGCCTAGTCAGCAGCTTGGTTCTTCCGACCTTGGGTTTCTTTCTTTCTTTCTCATTCAGCCTTCCCTCCACCCTCCTCCTCTCTGCAGGAGTTGGACACCAGCAACTGTGGTGTTTTTATTTAGTTAAGCTTTCAAGAACATATTCTAGAAAATAAAAATCCAAAGATAAAGAATCAATTTTCTTAAGGCAGGTATAGTTTGTAGACATAAGTGTATGACTAGACAAAAACTGCTACAGCATGTAAACAAACAAGCATATGTATATCAATATTGCAGAATGAAAAAAAATGACTCTTCTTTTGAAAGGACAAGTGAGTGAGAACCAGGTTATATGTTTAATAAGGAGAGCTGAGTTTCTAACATAATTAGAAAATTATCTTCTTAATCATATGAACTTTGTGTGTGGATCGTGTGTAGCCTTGATAAATTGCTGGATAATTTATTTCTTGAGTGGCAAAGTAAATTCATTTTAAGTGCTCTCATTAACTCCATGCAAGCTGACATTTCTTGAAGAAAAAAATTTCTGCACAAGAAAAGTCTTTTTTTTCTTTTTTCCCCCACTCTAATCAATTTTAGAAAACAAGACTTGCCATAAAATATGTAGGAAAATGCAGTGATTTTATTTTATATTCCATTTTTATGCTATAGTCCCCTTAATTCCATAATTAACATTATAATGATTTGTTTATGATCAGTTTTGGGATTATTAACCACTCGGGTTCTTCCACCTCATTAACTAGCAAACTAGGCACTGACTGTTGATAATGGTTGACATTATGAGCTATTACTCAATATTAGTAAATCTTTTTAGTTTTATGAAGTCATTTTCATTACAGAGTGTATAATTTTTCTATTTTTTCTTTTTAATCACATGTCAGGGCTACAGTAAAATAAATATACTTTTAATACACACTTTTCAATTTTTTGTTTTTAAAGAAAGTGTCAGACTTAAATTTCTTTTGGTAAGTTAATTTTTGAAATAAGGTAATCATTTTAGTTAAAATGATACTACTGAATTTATCTGGTGTCTCGCTAACAAAAATGTTGTGAAAAAGGTTTAAATTGTAAAATCAAGAGTGGAGCCTGGCCACATAGCTCAATGGATTAAAGCACTTGCTTAGCCAGACACAGGGGCCAGAAATTCAATCCCCGACCTACCGTGCCAGCCCTGCCCCCAGAGCACTCTGACATTGGAATGACATTGGGCATGGTGGCATTGTTAAGGAAGCTGAAAAACAGGAACATTCACTAGGAGTCCGATCTGTGTAGTGAGACCCTGTACACTCTGTATTAAATACATTAAAAAGATAAAAAAAATCAATAGTGGTATTGTTGCTTTTATTTTTGAGAATTAATAACATTGACTTTCATATGTGGGTACATCATGACTAAGAAATACCAAATTCAGTACATTGTAGTATACTAGTTTGCAGCTACCTGATGAGTAGCTCCAATTTACATGAGGTAAGTTCTCCTGGCATTACCTTATTTTACTTTTCCTTTTCTTAAAACAAAGTGGTTATGGTGGTTATGGTTAGAACTCAGTGATACAGTGCTTGTCTAGCTTGTGAAAATATATTTTAAAGTAAAAACTGAATTAAAAATATAATTGATTCTTTCTGGGTGTGGTGGCTCACGCCTGTAATCCCAGCACTTGGGAGGCTGAGGCAGGAGGATTGGTGTGAGTTCGAGAACAGTCTGGGGTACAAAGGTGAGCTCAAGGCCAGCCTCAACTGCATAGCGAGACCCTGTCTCAAAAAGACCAAAAAAAAAAAAAAAAAAAATATATATATATATATATATATATATATATATATATATATATATATATATAATTGGTTCTTATTTCTCATGAATTCCTAAATGCAATTTTTTCTCAATTTGATGACATCTTTTCCTTTCACTGGTCAGGAACTTTTTAGATAGCACAACTGTTAGTTTTTAATCTCTTAAACATGCTAAATTTATTTTCTATTTCTTAAAGAGAATACAATATAGAAAAAATACAGAATTTCATATAACTAATAGGAATTCAATAATAGTTGCTTGAATTGTATAGTGTCTTAAAATTAGTTTTTTAGGTTACTAGATACAAGCTTGAAAAATTAGTAACAAAAAACTTTAGTAAATTGAAAAGGAGAAAAAAATTTGACTTCAACTGTTCCTTTCAACACACCAGTAGAAATCAGAAGCACAATTATCCAAGCTACCCTATATATTTTCCCTTCCTTCTCTTTTTTTTTTTTTTTTTTTTTTTTTTTTTTTTTTTTTTTTTTTTTTTTTTTTTTTTTTTTTTTTTTTTTTTTTTTTTTTTTTTTTTTTTTTTTTTTTTTTTTTTTTTTTTTTTTTTTTTTTTTTTTTTTTTTTTTTTTTTTTTTTTTTTTTTGGTCTTTTTCCTCAATCTAGAGTTCATTACCTTTGAATAGAATTTTGCCCTTTCACACAATCTACTGTACCTTTACTCTTACAGTATTGAGACAATGTGATGTTTGCGCATGTGGGTCTGATTTATTTCACGTACTAGTATGGTCTATAATTGCATCTATTGATCTATAAAAGCCTAGAGTTTATCTTTTTTATTGCTGAGTAATTCTTCATTATGTAAAAATACCATATCTTTTTTATGCATTCCTGTTGTTAGGCAGTTAGGTCGTCCCCAGGATTTAGCTATGATAAATTGTGTTCCTATAAATATTAGGGCACTTACGTCACTGCACTGTAGTGTTTTCAGTTCATTTGAAAAAAATATGCAGAAGGTGAATAGCTACGTTGAATAGGACTTCTAATCTTAGCTTTTTGAGAAAATCTCCACACTGATTTCCGTAATACTTGTATCAGTCTGCACTCCCATCAACAGTCAAGAAGTGTTCCTTTTACCCACAGCCCTTCCAGCATTTGGTACTGGTTGACTTCTTGATGATAGCCATTCTTTCTGGGCTAAAATGAAATCTGAGATGAATAGACACTTTGTTGTAATTTGTATTTCTTGACTGATCAATGATGTTGAACAGTTTTCATACATTTACTTGTCCTTTGTATTTTTTTTTCATTTGTGCAGTGTGTATCCTTCTCAGATTCCCATTTTTTAACAGGTATTTGAATGTGAGGAGACCTGATTTTTTAAAACATTGTCTACATGTTCTAGATATAAGTTCACTGTCTGAGAGAGAGTTAGCTATAACTTTTCCCAGTCTGTGGGATTTGTTTTTACTCTGTTGTTGATTTCTTTTGGCATGTAGAAGCTTTTCAAAAAGTTGAGATTCCAATTGATGATTCTTTAAAGTATTTCCCATACAGTTTGCTTTTAGCTCATGAACTATCTACCTACCTCTGTATCTTTAAGATTTCCATCTACTGTCTTCAGAAGATTTAGTGTTTCTGTTTTAACATATAATTATTTGATCTATTTTGACTTTATTTTGGGGCATGGGTCTCATTTTAGCCTATGGTATGTGGAAAGCCAGTAATATTTATTAAAGAGATTTTCTTCTAATGAACATGTTTGGCCTCTTTGCCAAGAAAATAGTCTGAGTGTGTTTGCAGTTGTGTCTATATCTTCTAATCTGTTCCATTGATCCTAACATCTGCTTTTTGCCACTACTCTGCTGATTTTATCATATTAGCTTTGTAGTATAATTTCATGTTAGGAATTCTGATGCTTTCTGCCTTTCCTTTGTTGCCCAAAATTGCTTTTGCTATTCTAGGTCTCTTGTTTTCAGATGAATTTTATGAATGTTTTCCTCTAGATTTGTGAGGTATACTAATGGCATTTTAATTGAGATTACATTGAGTGTACAACAATTTTGTGAACTAGGTCATTTTCATAATGTTGATTCTTCCTATTCAGGAGCAATTCCTCTTCCATCTGTTTTTTCTCACTACTCTACATTTCACTGTATATATCATTTATTTTCTTTGTTAGATTGATTCCTAAGTCTCTCTCTCTCTCTCTCTCTCTCTCTCTCTCTCTCTCTCTCTCTCTCTCTCCTCTCTCTCTCTCTTTCTTTCTTTCTTTTTTTGAATGTCATTTAAAGGCATAGTTTTCCTAATTTTTCTCTGGGTATGTGTGTTGGTTGTGTATAGAAATGTTTTTGAATTTTAAGTGGTGACATTGTGTCCTGCCACACTACTGACTTTGCTTATTAAATCTACAAGTCTCTTGATGGAGTTTTGGAGTCATCTTTGTAGTTTTATGTCATCTGTAAATAATGATAATTTCATTTCTTCCTTTTCATTCTTTATTTCTCTGTCTTGTGTAATGTCTCTGACTAATGTTTTGAGAACTATATAGGATAAGAATGGTAACAGTTGACATTGTTCTCCTCTTCCTGATTTTAAAGGAAAAACTTTCAGTTTTCATCCCTTTAGTATGATGTTGGCTGTTAGTTTGTCACAGATGATTTTAACACAATAAGATAAAGACTATCTAATCCAATTTTTGTCGGCTTTTGTCATAAATGAGTATTGGACTTTTTCAAATGTTTTTCTGCATCTATTGAGGTGATCTTTGGCTCTGTCAATGTGGTGTATTACATTTATTGATTTGCATATATTGAACCAACCCTGCATTGCTGGGATGAATTCCACTTGGTAGTGATGTATAATTTTGATGATTTCCTGCGTTATGTTTACTAGTATTAATTGAGGATTTTTTCCATCTAGACTCATTGGGGAGCTTGTGCTATTTATCTCTTTTTCAGTTGGGCCTTTTTTTTTTTTTTTTTTTTTTTTTTTTTTTTTTTTTTTTTTTTTTTTTTTTTTTTTTTTTTTTTTTTTTTTTTTTTTTTTTTTTTTTTTTTTTTTTTTTTTTTTTTTTTTTTTTTTTTTTTTTTTTTTTTTTTTTTTTTTTTTTTTTTTTTTTTTTTTTTTTTTTTTTT
>PVJA010002689.1:0-74390 GCA_004027025.1 Myocastor coypus | reverse complement strand
TTGTTGATAGGTATTTTATTATATTTTCAATTTCACTGAGATTCAGTAATTCAGAAATTTATTTTTGGTTTTATTTTTTTTTAATTTTATTTTAACGAGTAAAAATAGCAGAAACAAAGGTAGAAAAACAGTAACAAGGAAGAGTACATAGAGTACAAAATTTCAGAACAAGAACAAAAATTTTGTATTTAAGTCACTCTTTTAAAAAATATTATAGTGGTCGAGGATGCAGAAAATGCAAGGGCCTGAGTTAGACTCCTGGTAATCCCCAAAATTAATTAATTAATTAATTAATTAATTCTTTTATTTTTCTTTGAGTCCTTACACTAGGGAGACTATACAATATGTGCATATCTAGGTCTGGTTTACTTCTCTTAAAAGTATATGTTCAAGATACATCCACTTATATGTGAACTCTTCTAGTTTGTCATTCCTTATGGCTGAGTAATATTCCATTTTATGAAAATATCACATCTTTTTCAACCTTTTTTTTGGGGGGGGCTGGCTCAGCCTACCCTGGGGGTGGGGATGGCATGGCATGTGGTGCTGGAGATCAAACCACGGTCCCTGTGGTTGGCTAAGCTTGCCTAATTAGACACTTTAGACTGCTGAGTCATCTTGCTAGCCCATAATTCAGAATCTTTATTTCTTAATTCAGCTTTGGTAGTTTATATATATCTAAGAATCTGTCTGTTTCCTCTATATTTTCTATCCTGCATAAGTAAAGATTTTCAAAATAGATCTTGATGATCTCAATTTCTAGAGGCCCTGTAGTGATTTCATCCTTTTCATTACTTATTGCATGAGTTTCATTTCTTTCTTTCTTGATAATGTTGACTAGGGCATTGCCAATTTTGTTTATTTTTTCAAGGAACCAGATCTTTTTTTTCATTATTTTTGTAGTATTTTCTTTGTCTTCGTTTCATTTATTTTTGCACTAATCTTTATAATTTTCTGCTTTCTTTGGGCTTAACTTGCTCTTCCTTTCTAGGAGCTCAACATGCAGCATAATATCATTAATTTGGGCTCCTCTGTTTACCTGATGTAATAATTTACCATTATAAATATCCCTCTTAAGACAGTTTTTGTCGTGTCTCACAAATTCTGTTCATTTTTATCTACATTTTCATTTTATTAAAAATATCGTTTAATTTCCTCTGTGACCCATTGATTGTTAAGCAAGGTTTTATTTAGGTTTCATGTGTTTAGGGAGATTTCACTATTTCTTTCGTCAGTAATTTCGAGTTTCATGCTTAGATAGATACAGGGACTGGGGATTCAAGTCCCAGCCTGCTGTGCTGGCCCCAACTCCAGGGCATGCTGAGACACTGAGTGAGACTGGGTGTGATGGTGCCCACTTGTAATCCCAGCACTTTGGAGGCTGAAAAGAAGAGGATTACTGAGTCTGATCTGTGTAGTGAGACCCTGTATACCCAATACTAAATAAAAAACAAAAATTCCAGTTTCATTTCACTATGGTCACATAATATCCATGTGATAATTTCAATTCCTTAGCATTTTAACATTGTTGAAGCTCCAAACGTTCACCAGGATTCAGAAGGGAAGTTATAGGGGTGGCTTGCAGGTTAGCAAGGCTTCCATGACAGGCGGGGCATGGTAGGTTCGCCAAAGCTCCTGCTGTGTGGGGTTCATTTTGACTTCTGCTACAGTGGATGAAAACAAGCTGCAGGCCAGGTAGGCTCTGAAGATAGTGGAGACTGAATGAAGCTCCACAAGGCTCTCACAGTGGTATGGGTTGGGGAACTTGGTAGAGTTTACCAATGCTCCTAGGACCAGTGTATATGTGTATCGGGCTGTTATTTAGCAATGTACTGTGGCAGTGGTGATGCTGGGCAGGACTCTGATAACTGTCTGTGTCTTCCTGCCTTCTGCAATGATGAGAGAGGTGGCTCCAGCTCAGCAGAGCTCTGATGACTTCTGGGAGAAGGGATCGCCAGGTCCTCGTTGCTGTTTGGTGTCTGCCTGCCTTCTACCAATTTTTGTTAGTTTTTAAAGGCATTGATGGCTTCAAGGTCTCATGTATTTCCTGTGTAGAATGTAGACTGTAGAAGTCACAGAAGGTAGCCTTGCAAGGTAGAGGGCTCCAAGCAGGTACCAACATACTAAATTTCAATCACTGTCTATTAAAAAATGAATCTTATGATAGTTACATTTTTAATATTTTTGAACCTTCATTTTTTTATTTATTTTATTTTTTATTTTATTTTTTTATTTATTTATTTATTTTTTTTTTTTGTCTTTTTTGAGACAGGGTCTCGCTATGCAGTTGAGGCTGGTCCTGAGCTCACTTTTGTAGCCCAGGCTGGTCTCGAACTCGCATCAATCCTCCTGCCTCAGCCTCCCGAGTGCTGGGATTACAGGTGTGCACCACCACGCCTGGCTCATTTTTTTTAATATATACACTAATTTATGTTATTATTATGGTTAACATTTGTTGGCCTTTTGAGCCCAGGTCTCACTATGCACTTAAGGCTGGCCTTGAACTCACTTTGCAGCCCGTCTTGGTGTGAATTGACAACTATCCTCCTGATTCAGCCTACTGTATGCTACGATTATAGACATGTCCCATAATGTCAGGCTTCTAATTTATATCTCTATAGTATATGTAACTGCCAATATTTATCTTTCATCTTTTTCAAAATAGCCATTCTAATATAGATGAAGTGATATCTCATTGTGGTTTTAATTTGTATTTTCCTTGTAATCAGTATTGTCTAGATTTTTGTTTTGACTTTTAAGTTGGGGATGGAACACAGGACCTTAATCAGGCAGGTGCTTATACTGCTGAGCTATCTCTCAGGCCCTTATCTGTTATTTTTAAAAATCTATTGGCAATGTGGTTGCCTTCTTTTGAGAAACCTCTACTCAGATCCTTTATCTCTTTTAAAATAAGGTTGTTAATATGGAGTTGTGAGTTCTTTATATATTTTGAATATTAACTTTATCAGGTTTGATGTAATTCCATTTGTGTGCTTTTGGAAAAACAGTGATTAAACGTTTCCAGTTTCCCCATCCACCTTTACACAAACAATTTTTGAGAGTTTTGCTAATTTCCTGGACAAGGCTCAGTGTTAGGAAAATCCTTCCATAGATTTCCAGGATGCTGGAATTATGGGCATAAGTAACTGTGCCTGAGTCCATTTTTCTCATTTTGCTTTTGTTTTTTCCTGTAGTTTTGGTTTCCCATCTCCCATTATCGCCCAGATTAGCCACATGTAGCTTTTTTCTATGTTTTCTTTTATTATTTTTATAAATTCAAGCATTACATTTAAACCTTCAATCAATTTTGCATTGATTTTGTATATGGCATTAGTTAAATGTCTAATTTCATTGCTGTGTATGTGGATATCCAGTGATGCTAACTTATTACTAAGTGGACTATCCTTTTCCCATCATATATTGTTTGGCCCCTTTGTTAAAAGTCAATTGACTGTAATTGTGCAGATTTAGCTTTGACCTTTATATTCTATGTCATTAGTCTATGTCTGTTTTTATGCTTGTACTTTGCTGTTGATTACTATAATTTCATAGAGTATTTGAACATCAAGTAGTGCTGATTACTATAATTTTATTGTGTATCTGGACATCAGAGACATCTAAAGGCCTTCAGCTTGGCTGATTTGGTGCAATTGCTTTGGGTGTTGAGGGTCCTTGAGTTTCTACACAAATTTTAGATTTTATTTTTCTGTTTCTATGAGCAATGTCATTAGACTTTTGATTAAAGTTGCATTGCATTTGTAGGTTGCTATAGGCAGACATTATAACAACACTAATTCTTCAGTCCATGAACATTTGATGTCCATTTATTTGAGTTTTCTCTGAATGCTCTTATCAAGGCTTATATTTTCAGTGAACAAGTCGTTCAGTTTCTGGTCAAGTTAATTCCTACGTAGTTGATCTTTAAATAGCTACTGTAAATGTGAATGTCTTGGATAACACCTTAGTGTATAATATAGTACTAATTAGTATGTGTGTTGAACTTATCTTGACATTTTACCAAATTTGTTTATTAGATTTTTCTATGTATAAATTCGGGTCATCAACAAACAAGGATGACTTAACATTTTTTAAAAAACAACTTTGGATACTTTTTGCCCCTTGGCCAAGTGATCTGGTTGGGACTTCCAGTATTATGTGGAAAATAAGTGGCCAGAGTGACTGTTTTGCTCTTGGTTTTCATCTTTTCACTGTTAGAGTTGATGGCATCTGTTATTTTGCTATGTATGTCCTTTACTCTACTGAAAAACATTCTCCTTCCACACCTAATTGCTTAAGAGCTTTTATTAGAAAAAGATGTTGGGTTTTATCAAATGCGCTTTTTGCCCAAGAAATTTCTTATTAGTAACTGATATTCCTTTTGTCCTTTTTGTTAAAATGGTATATCATAGTAAATTTCATAGATCATACCATCTTTCATTTCTGGGATAAAGAGCTCATGATCATTCTAACATGCTGTTGAATAGTTTGCTAGTGTTTCATTGTATTTGCATCTATGTTGGTCAGTCATATTGGCTTGCAATATAATTTTTGTGTAGTGTTTATAGTGTTAGGTTAATGCTTGTCTTTTAAAATGTGTTTAGAAGCATTTCTTCATTTGTTTGAAAGAAATTAAATTTCTGTAATATCAGTTGTGTATGTCTCATTTTGTATTTAATTTTGATTAATTGTATCTTTTTTCCTATTTAATCTAACTAAATATCAACTTTATTTTATTATATTTCTAAATTTCTGTATTTGGTACCGGGTCTTTCTACACAGCTCAGACTCATAATGGCCATCTAGGTGCAGCCTCCCCAGCACTGGGATTGCAGCCTTGTGCCACATGCCTGCTTTTGGTGGCTAACTCAGCAGGCACAGGGCACAGCTGGTAAGGCGTGCGGTACCAGGGATTGAAGTGGGCTGATCTGTACACTTACGAGGCAGGCACTTAGACTGCTGAGCTATCTCTCTGGCTGTCAACTTAATTTTAATCATGTAAAAAACATTGTTTTCATGCAACCTTCCACATTTAGAACTTTTGATATTACAGTCCACATCTTTCAATCTTTTGTATATATTTGTAAATTACTGTAGCTTTTATTTTATAAATTTGTCCTTGAAATTTCAAACTGAAGAAATAACTGATTTATATACCATTATTTACATAACAGAGAGTTCTGTATTTGACTATGCATTTACCTGTACCATGAGATTTATACTTTTGTCCTGTTTATGGTAAGCAAAAAGTTTGAAGGCCTCCCCCTAGCATTTCTGTAAGAAAAATGAAGAGGAAAATTACTTTTGACTTTCATTTATATGGAAAAGTTATTATCTCTTCTTTATTTCTAAAGGATGAATTTGCCACCATATTCTTGGTTGGGTTTCTTTTTTCCTCCATCACTTTGAGTGCATCATCCTACTTTCTCCTGATCTATAAGATTTTTGCTGAGAATGCTTTGCTCGCTTTTTAAATAACTCCTTTTATATTATTTTCATGTTTTTGCTTGATATTTTCATAATACTGCATGTTCTTGATGTATCATACTTTGATTATAATATGTAGGTAGTATTTTTTTAATTGAAGCTGGTTGGAGACTTTTAAATTCTCTTAACGTTTTCTACATTTGTACTTTTCTCCCAATATGGAATTATTTGCTATTAATTCTCTAATACATATTACACTTCTTTGTCCTTTTCTTATCCTTTATGAACTACTGTAACTTAAGTATTTACTTTTGTAATGCTGCCCATCTCATAAGCTTTCTTTATTGATTTTCATTTTTTTCTTTTTTGCCCTTCCTACTGCATATTTTTACATTACCTTAGAGTTGATGCAATTTTTCTTCTCCTTGATTAAATTTGTTGTTGGCTTTTATTTCATTATCAGCTATCAAATTTTTTGAGGTTTTAAATGTGTAATTGCAGTCTCTCAATTGTATTTCTCATTTTGGTTACTTATTATCTTTCTGATTTCATTTGATTATACTTGAAGGTTGATGAGCTTCCTTAAAATAATTATTTTGGATTTTTATTTAGGGAATTCATATATTTCTATTCTGTTAGGGTCAAGTTTTGGCCCCAAATATTTATTGTATCGTTTTAGTGGTGTTATGACTTATTTTCATGCTTCTTTTTGCCTTAAATTGATGCTTACATGTTTTTCAAAATCAGGAACATAATTGTTTAGGTTGCCAGGTACAAACCCAAAAACTTGGTTTTAAAAAGCTAGAAGAAATTAAGCAGAAGAAGGCAAGTTCTTTTAAAAAAGATTATGCAATAACTGCTCCTTTCAAGAAGCAGGCAGATATCCCACTATTTATAAACTGATTTTAGGAGAACTTTTACCAGTCAGCCTGCTCAGATATCCTGGGCAGATTACTTTGCATGATCTGAATCCAGGCTTCCTGTTGTAGTACTAGGGCAGGCTGACTCGCTGCTGCATTAGTAGGGAGGTGGGTTAGTACCTAGATTGGGCAGGAAGTTGCAGGGATGGGGCAAGAGTTCTAGATCTACTGGCCTTAATCTACTGATTTGGTCAGGAAAAATGAATCTAAGGTTGTACCAGCAGGTCTAACCTTATACACATGTAAGCATGTTTTTAGGTGGGCCTTGGGCCTAGATCTGTAGAAACTGCCTTGCTGCTGGGATATATCTAGACGGGTGGTGGTAAAACTGTAGCACATGGCTACAGCTGGTACACAGAGCCCTCCCTGTCAGCAGCACAGCTGAGTCAACCCAGCATCTGAGCACTGGATAGCAGTATTTTTCTGAATTAAAATTTCAGTATTCAGGTTTAATAGTAGTGCTGACAATTTGTGATGCATAAATGGGTTTTGGGTGGCAGTTTAGGTGCTTAGTCTCTAAAAGGTTCAGCAATACAGACTAGACTATGAGTCTGCTGAAGAATGTCTGTATCCTGGTTCTTAGGGAGGCAGTGACCCTCCTAGCACTGCATTCATAAAGAAGTCTAGGACAATGGAGGATAGTCTGGAACCTAGAATTATGAGTTCTGGCCTGTGGACTAGCATGTATTTGAACAAGCCTGAAGTTATTGCCTTCCTAATCTTTCAGTTCAGGGAAAATGAACTGATGCCAAATAGGTTTGAGGTCAGAGACCAAAAGGGTATCTTGGTGCTTTGGTGGGTCTGTATTCTGTTACTACTCTTCCTGATGTGCTCATTTCAGGGGATTATTAAAAAAAAATATTGAAACACACAACTAACAGATTAGTAAACCCTATCCTGGATATATCATGGAGGTTTAGTCTCGGATACTATATGTAGTCCTTGATCTTTCCACTCTGGCACTCTTTGTTTGCACTGCTTTCCAGCTGTCATAAGTTAATAAACTTTCTTCCACCAGTTCGTTCCTTCATGATTTTTTTTTTAATAGAGCCAGTCAATGATGGTCTAAAACCACAAAGATAAATCTCTCTTTTAAGTTGTAAGTATTGGGAATTTTGTTTCAGCAAAAGAAAGTAACTAATACATCCTATATTTGAAGGGGTTGGTGTGAAGGTTAAGTCCACCAGCCTAATGACACCAGCTGCTGTTCTGCAATGCACCGCTGAAGCCTAGAACCATGAGGACCAGCCTAGTTTCTGAGACTATTATGCTTTGGATCATGAATGTCTTCCAAAGGGTTTTGAGGTGGTTACTGAATCATGGTGACAATATTACTTACTTTTAGTAAGTAACAGTGACTTACTTTTAGCAGGTAGGATCTTGTTTGAAGAGATTGGTCACTGGGATAATAAACTAGAAAGGCGTGTTTTCCTTTTCAGTTCTTGTGTTTTTTCACTGATTATTGCCCTCTGCCCCTGACATGAACAGCTTTACCTCTGCTAGCCCCATTTTCTGCCTTGGCAGCCAACCATAGACTGCAGCTATGAGACAAGATAAACTTCTCCTTTATGCTGAAGGTATCAATTATTGTGTCTCAATGAAGACAAAATAACTAAGATAGATTTTAGTAACAGAAATCTCTATGTTTCTATTACTGTTATCTGCCTATATTATTTAGAAGCCATTGGAACTGATTCATAAGAGAAGTTTGAAAAGGTTTGGAGATACCAGTTAGAGAAAATACAATGCCTGGTGGGAAATTCTAGTCAAGACTCAGAAGATCATAATGCTGGTAAAAATACAGATAATGTTAAGTACAAAATCAAAAAGTTTCACTTCAGAATAAGGAATCCACAGTTAATGTATCTGAAAATGTAGTGGAGACCCCAGAACAGTTTTTTGTTTGTTTGTTTGTTTGTTTTGTCTTTTTGAGACAGGGTCTCACTATGCAGTTCAGGCTAGCCTTGAGCTCACTTTTATAGCCTAGGTTGGTCTCGAACTTGCACTGATCCTCCTGACTCAGCCTCCCAAGTACTGGGATTATAGGGATGTGCCACCACTTCCGGCTGACCCAAAAAGGTAAAGAAGACAGGAATAGAGAAATGTTCATATCCTTTCTAGCAGTGCTCTATAAATCAACTTTGGAGAGTTGGAATCTTAGGGCGGTCGTACTGACTTCTGTTTCTATTGTGTGTGTGTGTGTGTGTGTGTGTGTGTGTGTGTGTGTGTGTGTGTAGGTTAGTTAAAGGCCAAAGACTTTCGTTGTACATAATATGGTGATTTATTTAATTAAAGAGATTAATTTAATTAATTATAATTTAAGATATTAATTAATTTGATTATTTTTATTATCTATAATTAAAGAGATAGTGCTTTTTAACAATCAAATACATAAAAGAATAAAAAAATAGCATAGAGTCAGCTAAATCTCTCAAGATTAATAAGACTTATTAGTAAGATTAGTAAAGATGAACTGGGAGCAGGGGAGATAGCTCAGTAGAATAAATGTCTGCCTGGCGACCACAGAGTCCTGAATTCAATCCTCCGTATTGCCCCCCCACCAAAAAAAATGGTTTACAGAATGGGAAAAGAAAAAAATGAGATTTCATAAAGAGAGAAAATGATGAAGTGAAGGAGAAAGAAATGAGATACAAGATCCTATTAAAGAATAAAAGCAAAGTATTAAGATAAAAGAGAAGGAAAAATGAGAAAAAGAATAAAAATGAAACAAACGGAAAATAGAGAAAATAAAAGATTAAAGGAATTAAAACACATGTGCACACACACACACACACACACACACACACACATACACATGAATGCTGCATCCTGCCCAGCCTTTTCTGCTGGATGTGGTTGGTCAACACTGTTTATCTTAAGGCTGTAGTCACTCCAGATTCTGTTTCCATGTCCCCTGTACACTCCATCTAACAGCTTTTTCTGCCTAGTTTTATGACCAATGAGTGTTTGAGGTGCGCTCCCTGATTGAGGTCCTTCTGTTCATTCACCACAGACTATGAAAATTATTGAAGCTGAGGCATATCCTTGATCACATTGTTACCGTTCTGTCATTGCTGGGTTGAATACCTGACATACAAGCTTAGGAAAGGAAATATTTATCTAGCTCATAGTTACTGGAGGTCTCAAGACTCTGACCCTTCTCAATAGGGTCTGTAGGAGAGACTGGGGCACTACTGTGTCCAGGACTGTTCTTGGCCTTGTCCCTCAAGCGCCTCCTTTGTCCTTTGCCCCCCCTCCCTTGAGCCACAAGCTTAACAGCCACATGATTTACATGAAGCTTTGGGGGACAACTAGGTACAAGCCATAAAACACTGGCAGATGGGGAAGGCAAAGAGACCACTGAACTCTGCATTGTATGTAGATAACTGGGTGGATGAGTGAAGTCAAACAGTCTACTGAACTTAATATCAGCAGTTTTCATATGCAGCACTCTCTAAAAACCTCACATGGCCAGCTTCTCACCAAAGTGAGACCCATTTCCATCATCGGCTGAGCTTAAACTTCTCAGATGGGTTAATTTCTACCTTAAGTTCTCTCATGACTTTCTTGAAGTCACATTCCCCCAATTACTCTAGTAGGGTAAACACAGAAGATAGTTGTTGTATAGCTCAGTCTTCCATAATTAGCGCTTTCCCAAAATGGCTAAAATTGTGAGGAGCCTGACAACTACTAGAGCTCACCCAAATGTGTGTTTTGTGAAGAGATATGGATGAATCTTCTGGGAACTGGGAGTGGAATGTTATGGTTTAGATCAAGAAGGCTCCCCAGTGACCCCTGTAATTCATAGTTGGGACTTGGGGAAGGTGACTGAATCAGGGAGCAATGTAGATGACTCACTGTTAGGACTTGGGGTTTATCAGAAGATGTGGGTCACTCAGGATATGGCCCACAAGCCTCCTGTTTCCTCTTTTCTTTCCCTGCTTCATGGCTGCCATGAAGTGAGTATATCTTTCTGCTATGGCCTTCCACCTCTTCATTTTCTGCTTTAAAATCAGGCTGTGATAGCCTATAACCATGACGCAAATTAAAAATCTCCTCCCTTATGTTATGAATGTCAAGTATTTTGCCCGAGCAATAAAAAAATAATTAAGAGTCAAGTCTGTCTATGGGTAGGTCTAGAATTTGATTTTGTGGGAGGTAGTTGGTACTGGCATACTGACGCCACAGTATATCTGCCTGCTACTGGGGCCATTTGGGGGCCTAATGTCATTGGGTGAGTTTAGTACTAGAACTGGCCCAGATATAGTCTATTTGGTAGGTTTAGAACCTGGAAAAATGAGATATTCCTTGTAGTGATGAATGCTTGGAGTTAGGTTTCCTATCATTTGGACAAAAACTTAACACCTATAATGTATAGGAGAGGTTTAATTTGGCTCAAGATTGAGTGGTGTCAGTCCATGGCTATTTGGCACTAAGTCAGAAATGGCATGGTAGAATTACTTAGCAAAAGAAATCTACTCATCCTATGTTATCCAGGAGGCAGAGAGAAAAGGGAGGATCTGAAGATAAGAATATATTCTTCAAAGTCATGTGTTCAATGACATGCTTCTAACTAGGCCCTATTATATATATATATATATATATATATATATATATATATATATATATATATATATATCAACCCATATCCAATTACCTTCCCACTCCTGAATATATGAGGTTTTATAGAACATTTTTGACCCAAACCATAATATTCCCTAATAGCCTCCAAAAGATTTATGCCTATGTCATGAAAAATGCTTTGTGCCCATCCTGAAGAGTCACCAAAGTCCTGACAATTTCAGTATTGTCAAAAGGTCCAAAATTTCTTCTAAGAGTCAAGCCAGAATCTCAGCAATGAGTGTCTCAAAAAAAAAAAAAAATCCTTCTAATGTATAATGGATGGTACAGGGAAAACATTCCCATTCTAAATGGGAGGAATGGGAGGATACAAAAAAATCAAATAAAAAGAACACTGAGAAAACAGTAGAGCAAATATTAAGTCTTATAGCCCCATGCCCAGCACCTGGAGCACATTTTGGTGAGATGTAAGTCCCACAGGACTTGCACAGTCTTCTGCCTAAGGCATCGCTGGCTGCAACGCATATGGACTCTCTCAGGGCTTAGCTCTGTTCTTTTTTTTTTTTTTTTGTCTTTTTGAGACAGGGTCTCACTGTACAGTTCAGGCTCAGTTTTGTAGCCCAGGCTGGTCTCAAACTCTCACTGATCCTCCTGCCTCAGCCTCCCAAGTGCTGGGATTACAGGTGTGCACCACCACGCCCAGCTAAGCTCTGTTCTGTTCTTTGCCTGTGGCTTTCCCCAGAAAATTTTCACATGCCTGGAATCTTCAAAGATCTGTATTCTCCACCAGACACCTATATGTTTGCTTTCACAGCTTCATTCAATAGCACCTTGCAGGTACACTGCTCAACTTTCCAGGATGTCCCTTGAAATCTTAGTGGAATCTTCCATGAGCCCATAACTTTTACATTATGTATGCCTGCATAAGCAACACCATGTACATAAAGCTAAGACCTGTTGACAACCAAATAAATAGATGGGTCTCCACAAACCATGGTTTCAGTGACCTTTGAATACCTACAGATGCCTGAAAGAAGAATGGCTGAACACTGGAAAACACTTCTCTAGACTGCTGTGATTGAGCAGGTCATCCTGGTGCTCCCTTTTACCATGTAGTCTTTAAAGGAAGTTTATCTTTTTTCACTCTTGAAAAGTAGGTCTGGCAAGTTCCTGAGATGAATTGAGTCATCTTTCCTGTGGTGCAGAGTGGTGCATAGCCCTTGCTGCTTTATAATGCTGTTTTTATTAGCAACCATTCTTTCCATGGCTCTGGCTTTGCTGGTGTTTTCTTAAGTGTTCATATACTTTGGTTCTTACTACTTGTGCCCAACTGTCACGGTACACCTTGCTAATGGCAGTACCAGTACCTATGTCACAGACTGGATGTTTGGTTGCTTTGGAATTTCTCCCACCTGATTAATTAATCTACCACCTCTTATTTTAATCTCCTGCAAAGACTCTGAGTGTTGGCAAATTGTAGACAGTTCTTTCCAGATATAGTACACATATCCCATTGCCCAACTACCAGTGAAATACTTGTTTCCAACTAAAATACCCTGAGGCTGGTCTTTTTGATGTTCTGTGTCTCTGACGAGAATCGTTTATGAGGCTCTGCCCACATCATTCTAAGACTTCTACAGCTGGAATCTCTAAACCTTGCAAAATTCTTCAAGAGAACCTATTGCAAAGAATTGTCAATCAAATGGTTAGGTAACAGTCACAGCAGAAATCCCACCATTAGTGCCTATTTTTTCTATTAGTCAGCTTTTCTGTTAGTTTGGCTAAGTGCCAGACACACTCAATTTAAAAGAGAAGTTTATTTAGCTCATGTTTTAGAGGGTTAAGTCCATTGTCAGCTGGCTGCAAGGCAGAAATGACATGAGGCATCAGGGCAGAGGAATGTTGCTTACCACATGGTATTCAGGAAACAGGGATAGACAGGAGGAGCAAGGGACAAGAATATGTCCTCCTGGGTTATGCCCTCAGTGATCCTCCTGCAGCTAGGCCACAGCTCCCAACAGCGTAGTCAGCCATGAGTTCATCAATGATGAGTATGGCACACCTCAAGATCCAGTTGCCTTCCTAGAGCCCCAACTGTGAATGCCAGAGACTTTGGGGGAAGATAACCTATACTGCTATACAATCTTTGTATATATCTTCTTTCACTTGACATAAGGTATTTGAAATTTTGCTTTGTAGTTATATGTAACAAGAGTTAATTTCACTTTACTAGTGAAAACTATAACTCTGTTGTTCCATTAGTGTATGGACATTTATGTTGCTTCATCTTTATCTGTACCTAGTATTTTTCTGCCCCTCTCCTAAATGCTTAATGACTTTCATTTTGGAGAGTATGGCTTAGGCAGTGTGGCTTGAATTTATGCTTTACCTATAGAGTGGTGGTGATTCCCTTCCTTATGCTCTGTACCAATTTGTCCTTTTATTTACTGTGCCTCCCTTTTACTTATGGTGCCTCCTGGGTGTCCATGGAAAACAGCCTGAAATGTATAACAAATTATCTTTTATCTGGGGTTTGCCAGAGTTTCTATGCTGTCTCTGACAATTGTTACAATTAAGAAAAAAAGAAAGAAAGAAACAAAGATGTTGTGTTTTCTTAATGATTCTGAGCTGCATTCAATTTCTTTTAAAGTCTCACTGAGTTACTAAGTTGCCTGGGCTCATCTTGAACTTATACTGTATGGTCTAGTAATTTTATTCAATTAATATGAAGACCAACTGAATTAACTCTCATTAATCTACATTAAATGTTTACAATATCCTGCACATACATGTATTTTGGAATTGAAAAATTGACTATGTACGCAAAGAAAAGCTAGCACTTTTATTTTTTATTATTTATTTTATTTATTTATTTATTTTTTGTCTTTTTGAGACAGGGTCTCGCTATACAGTTGAGGCTGGCCTTGAGCTCACTTTTGTAGCCCAGGCTGGTCTCGAACTTGCACCAATCCGCCTGCCTCAGCCTCCCAAGTGCTGGGATTAAAGGCGTGCGCCACCACGCCCGGCTAGCACTTTTATTTTTAGCACTCATAATTTTACTGTTTTGTTCTCCTAGATTTCATTTTTAAACAACACTAGTCTAAACCTCAGGATGCCGCTTTCCTTGTCTTTTACACCTGAACATTAATGGAGTAGTTCAGTTCCCTTCAATTTGTGTAACTAATTACGTCATAGTACAGTATTACAAGGTTCTCAGATTGTCCCTCAGGCAGCAAGTCATCCTTGCCCAGAATGACTGGAAAAGTCTGTGGCACTGTGGTTTCCAGTTGTCTTTTTTCACTATAGGACCAGCAGAGGGCACACTGGTCTCTCCCTACCTAAACAATGATAATGACTTTTAAACATATGGTAGGTCTTTTGTGATTAAATGAAAAAGATGGAATTTAAATGAAGATATAAAATTCAAGTATGAATGCTCATTAATTACCTTAATAATTCTGACAAGTTTAAAATAATTCAAAGTGAAAATGTTCATTTCAAGGCTATCAGCCATTATGGAATAAAACTGAAGCCTATTGCTTAACTTTAACACAACATAATTTAAAAACATAAGTAGTAAGAAAGGGGAGGCGGAAGCTGAGAATGGCTGGAATAATTTAGCAAATATTTATTGGGTACTTGATGTGTTTCAGATTGTGAGCTGCCTTACCTATAACAATGAACCAGCTTTAGTTCATGGAGAAGGGAAGAAAAAGTTAAAGCCACTTGAAGAAGGTAATATCTTGCTTCTAAATAAGAGTTTTGAATAAAATATTTGTGCTGAATGAATTGAAGCTAATAGTATGTGCACTGGTAGTACAAAATTAACATTTTTATATGGTGCCACAAGGCTATGGCTCTTCCATGTGTATCCCTCACGTAATTATACACAGGAAAGATTTAAAGGCCAAGAAGTAGTGCATTAAAGAGGTAAGTTCAAAACTTCAAAGGAGTAAGCTTTATGCTCACTATATAAGGCATTTATGATTTGTGTTTTGGAACTATGAAAAAAATCCCTTTAAATACATTCTTGGAGAAAGAACATATTACCTTAGCAAAGGTCATTTTTTTTAGAAGTTAATTCCCCATCAGTAGAAAATAGATGTGACCATTCAGCACCTATGTGCTTAGTAAATCTACCTTTAGAGGAGAGGGTAATAAAAACATCACCCTATTAATCCTCATCTGGAAAAAATAAACTCAAGAATGTTGAATGAATAAACAAATGAATTTTAAAAAGAAACATAGGATTAGGAAGGGATATTTGTTGGTGGTGATAGTGGTGGTGGGTGGGTGTTTATCCTGTAAATCCTTTCCCATATTTTCTTAAGAACTTATGACTCAAAAGAAGGTCTTTAATCTTCCAAGAGAACTTGTTTAATGTGCATAATTCCTTTATTTCCATCACTCCCCAGGAAGAAATTCCATCTCAGGCAAGGAAATGGTCTTGTGGTTTACATGTATGTGTCAGACAAAACATGCAGTAAGTGATTTTGCAGACATCATACTAACTGTGGTCACAAATTTCTCCTTTGTAACATAAGGTTCTTGAAAATACAGTACTGTGCTTAGGGGTTATCTTTTCTTGTTCTTCTTTTATTCTTTTTGAGGTGTACATTCATCTAGAAATTCTTGTTCTACTGAGATATATCCCTGGCTCCACTGTTACAGTTTCTTCAGTGCCCCCTGACTTGGAATCTTTATAGGGACTCCCCCAGTGTTTTGGAATTAGGCTGCTGTATCAAACATTAATTCCTCCACATCTAACCTGTCTTGGTTAGGCTTTTATTTTTCTACTACAGCCATGTAATAATATGTTTTTTTCCCATTTTCCCAGCCTAAATATGTCATAGTTTCTTCCATTGCTACTTATTCATATGGTGATATGTAGTTGGACAGAAGAATGTTGTCTGACATTCTGATTATGCTTCAGGCTTAGTCCATGGATCTGTTGATTAGAAGATCTCTCTCTCTCTCTCTCTCTCTCTCTCTCTCTCTCTCTCTCTCTCTCTCTCTCTGTGTGTGTGTGTGTGTGTGTGTGTGAGTTCTGTATCCACTTCAAGTCACAGATTTTGCTGCTTTTTTCATATAGAATATGGCTTTTTTAACAAGGCTAATAAGTAAGATCAGCAGCTCCTATTTTCTTCCACAGCTAGAACCAAAGGAAGGCTTTCTCAGGACTTTCCCTGGTCTTTCCTGTGATTGTCTGTTAAGGTTCATAGTCAAGCTTGGGGAAGTGTGTTTGAGATCCTTATGTATTTGACATTCTCATCCTGGTTCACTTTCATTCTTTAGTGTCTGGTATTATCTTCCTCAGGTAAGCAAATGCTTTTTCCTTGAAACCACCTGTTCTCCTAGTCTTCAGATTCTAATATAGTCAAGTTTCTTTTTTATTTGCATTATCATCACAGTGTCATCATAGTACAAACGAAGATAGAAAGATCAAGCCAAGTGTGGTGGCACACACCTGTAATCCCAGCACTTGGGAGGCTGAGGCAGAAGGATTGGTGTGAGTTCATGACCAACCTGGGCTACAAAAGTGAGCTCAAGGCCAGCCAGAACTGCATAGCGACACCCTGTCTCAAAAAGACAAGAAAGAAAGAAAGAAAGAAAGAAAGAAAGAAAGAAAGAAAGAAAGAAAGAAAGATTACCCACCTTTGCTCTTGAGAGATGTTCCTAGAAGATATATAGAATCTCTGAAGCAAGTTAGTAAACTTTTGTTGGGTGTTTTGAAAATCGTCACAAGTTAGAAGTCAAGGAAAGAAAGAAAGTTAGAGATGATGAGAAGACATAACTCTCTTGCTCTTAGATGTAGAGATAGAATATCTTGGCAGAGGGGTTTTAAATAGATTAGGTATGTGACAGGGGGAACCTAAAAATGAAGAAAGTGGCAGTAGTCAAGGTAACTAAGTAGTTGATTACCATCCTATTTGGGAGCTTCGGAAATGTGGAGGAGGACATGACATGGGTGAGCCTGTTAGAAGAGAGAGAGGCAAGGGGAAGAGGCAGCTGCTCCTGTAAGGCAGGTGTTAGTTTTTTTTTTTTTGTCTTTTTGAGACAGGGTCTCGCTATGCAGTTCAGGCTGGCCTTGAGCTCACTTTTGTAGCCCAGGCTGGCCTCGAACTCACACCAATCCTCCTGCCTCAGCCTCCCAAAGTGCTGGGATTATAGGTGTGAGCCACCACGCCAGGCTGCAGGTGTTAGTTTTCAGGGAGAGAGAAAAGAACCTAAAGTTTGAGAATGAGTGAATTGTGTAGCACAGAGTCCAGGAAGCCTTCATTCTTTAAAAGCAAAAGGAACTGAAATTTCAAATCAGGCTTAATAATAAGGAATGAAGTAAATGCTTTTATGGTAAGTCACAGGAGAACTTCAGGTAAGAATGGAAAGTTTTCACTTATTTCATACATGTTAGTTGTAAAACAACTTTCAGGAAGGAAGCGTATCCCTTTAAAAGGTACGTGTGTAGTCCAGAGTGTCTGTGAAGAGAGGATACTCATCAAGCAAAACAAAGACACAGATAAGTTTAGTTCAGAAAGGCAAAAGGCTGCCATGTTACCCAGCTGAAGTGTAACACAGTAGTCAAGAAAAGACATACTTTAATCTGATCAACTTGATATAAATGACAATTTTAAGAAAGTAAGGGAACTAAGACATGGGGATCTTAAGTTAGAAATAGGCATCCCAGAATACAAACCAGAAATTTGAAAAATCCAGGAACATGCATTGGCTAAGGAAAGGTGCAGAGAGGGAGCAGGTCCAAGAGAGAAGGTATGGGAGCCACAACCACTGGAAGTGACTCAGGTGTAGAGTCACTAAACCTCTGTGGAGTTGACAACTTGTCACCGATTTCCTCAGATGTTGCAAAGGGAACTCTAAGACTTAACGTTTGCCCTGCTAAAGTTTGGACTTGATTTAGTCTCAATCCTTTTTACTTTCCTGTTAATAATTTTTGGAATACAAATGTTGTTATTGTGCCCTTAAATGTTGGAGGTAGGTGTCTAACATTTTACTTATACAGGGGACTTGCAGCTAAGAATTTACCTTACATGTTGGGGGCGACTTGGGATTTGAACATTTTGGTAATGCTGAAACCGTTAGGACTTTGGCAACTCTTAGAGATGGAGTAAATGCTTTTTGCATGAAGGGATATGCATGAGTCTTTGGCGGTGAGGGCTGAAATGTTGCAGTTCTAAAGCAATACAATGTTGAAAGACTTAATACTGGTTTTTAAAGATTATTAAACTTGTGTTACAATGTTCAAGGTTTGAAATATTAATAATGAGCATGTCTTTGTATCTGGAAACTGGTTTAAAGAAATGTGTCCGCCGAACAAATTGATATGGTGCAATTAAAGTAGATGATATCTTCTATAAACTTGAGTTTAGCAGCTTAGCTGAGCAAATCAGCAGGGGGCCAGGGTTATGACTTTGTAAACATCCTGAAGTGGAAGAGGTGGGCAAGGTGGTGGTGTTGGCAGATAGCCCACGGGTGTACTGCATAAGGGAGGAATAGTGGCTTGCTCTTCCCTCATCTCTTGCTCTTAATATTTTTGCTGTTGGCTGCTACCTTGAACAAGAAGATACCCCTGTGTGACACCCTCCCCCTGCCTTGGAGCTAGCTGATCACAGACTGAAAACTCCCAAGCTGTGAGCTACGTAAACCCTTCTTTAATTTTGAGTGTTGGACATTTTGTCTCCACAATGAGAGAAAAGTAACTAATACAAGTTCTTTGCCAATGCAGTATAACTGAGTGAAGTCATATAGCTGGCCTCTAAGACTTTAGAAAGATAATTTTATATTTCACATTGTGGAAAATTGAAAGGGAGAAAGGTTAGAAGAGAAAGGGGAGAGGCAGAATGTGAGGAGAAACAATCACGTTTCTTTTTTGGTATTGTGAGTACTCCTTGATAACTGCAGATCTGCCTTGTTTTGCAGGCAGCTTGTGAGATCAAGTGCTTAAAACATTTTCTGGTCATGCCACAAATGTCAGTTTCCCTCTACATAACGTTGGTTACATGGAGAAAGACTGAGCCAAATTACAAAGAACAAGGGGACAAATTATGCAACAGGAAGTACAGATCCATGAAGTGATAATGGGGAGCCAGAGGGGCACACAGGTACACAAGTGATGTATGGGAGCCTAAGGTACCCCATCTGAGCACTGTATGATGAGTATGCAGCACAAGAACACACTTTGAAGTGTTTCTTCCATTTGAATCCATGCTACTCTGTTTATTAGCATGCTGACCTAGGAGGTTGTGTCAATCTATGTTGACAAGGCCTGGATTGTAATGGATGACACATTGAATCAGCTTGAGACATTTAGAAGTGACATTTAGCTAAGTGACAGAGCAGGGGATCGTGGTTCTTCTGCCCTTTTCCTTTCTCATTTCCTTGATCTTACAAAAAAGTAATCATACTAGGTAATTTACCAGTACTTATTGAGGGTTAAATGATCTAATGCAAATCCAGTGCTTCAAGCGGGGCCAGGGACATAGTGAGCACTGAATATCAAGTATTAAAAGCATTGGTAAATGTGATGAGTAGTGAGCTTCTGTGTAAACCCTACCCAAGTATGGATGGGAATAGTGAGGAGCTCCCAGCTGGAGTCAGAAGTGAGCGGTGAGATCCAGGAAGGCTCACCCTCCAGATCCCTACAAGAATGTGGAGGCACAGGTGTGGCAGAGCATACCTGGAGGGAAATTTCATTGAACCCCGGTGAAAGAAACCCTGATAGACTTCTTATCATTTTCCCTTGTGTTTTAAAAGACTATGCTCCACTGTAGTGACAGAAAATCTTTGATCTTGTTTTTTCACTCATGAAACAGACAAAATATCACAGAGTTAAAATATCTGTATGGATGCATGTAGCAACATTATAGAAAGTTTATGTTATTTGAGACTGCCAGTTGCAAGTGAAGGAAATTTAATTTAAGATAGTTGTTTTCTTCATGAAACTGAGTACCTAGCTGCTGAGCATTTTAGAGGGCTATAGAGCAAAGTAGAGGAACTTTATCCTAAGGGCTCGGAAGACTTATTTAGAATAACCTGGCTGCCTTTTTTTTTTTTTTTTTTTGCTCTACGCAGACTACTTTGCATCACAACTCCAGAGGGTACTGTTTGCATGGTATTCCAGGTGGTTGAAACCTGCTAGAACACAAGAAAGAGGGCAGGGAAAATGGTGCATTTTGTCTTATCTCTCCTTAGTTTTGCCTTGCTTACACCATATTAGCTCTATATTGGGTAGATTTTCTTCCAAAGGCTGGGAAATGTGATCACGAGGAGCTCTAGCTTGTGTGCTTTCAACATCATAATAGAAAGAAAAGCAAAATCTTTCCTCTTAGTCTAAGTAGAAAGTTCTGAAGGAGGAATCAGAGTAGCCTGAACTGGGTTCTTCGCATATTTCTCAATCCCAGTGACCTGCAAGTGGCACCATCTGCTTGGCTGAACCTGGGTCATGCACTTGCCCCTGTGTGTGTGTCTTTGGTGACCATGGTGATGGTGATTATAGCATGTGACACTAAAAGTGCCTTCAAATTGGGGAGCAGAAGTGGAGTTCTAAGCCGGGCGTGGTGGCGCACGCCTGTAATCCCAGCGCTCTGGAGGCTGAGGCAGGAGGATCGGTGAGAGTTCGAGACCAGCCTGGGCTACAAAACTGAGCTCAAGGCCAGCCTGAACTGTACAGCGAGACCCTGTCTCAAAAAGACAAAAAAAAAAAAAAAAAAAAGTGGAGTTCTATATCTGATGAAAATATGAAAACAAGTAAATGATAGTATAAGCCAACATAAGTGAATGCATCATTTTCTGATGTTTGAGATTATTCACTAACCTACATTCCCATATTATTGTGAAGCATGTATTGTGCAGGACTACAGTTACATGCCTGTGGGATATATATTAAGCCTCAAAAATAAGCATCTTAGTGAATTAAAATATCTTGCCATAGCTGCACAATGTTTTTTCACCATTATTGTTTTGGAGCACTGTAATACCATAATGAACGATATATTTCTTTTTACATTCCACTGTCACAGAAATATGGCTGAAAAATCCAGAAATGAGGTGGTATCTCTCTGATTCTAAAAGAGAAATAATAAAAGTAAAAATTCAAAGGGCATTTGTTTGCTTGCTAAGTCTTCCAAGTGTGCTCACAAATACAAAATAGTCTGTGGCTTAAGGAAATAGATGAGTATTTATCAGATGTACTTGCTGAGGTACATAAACAAATCATGCTGGGGCTGCAGAAAAGATATGTGGGTATGTTTTGGAATCTGAATAGAAACATTCAGTGAGCAAAAGACTGTCTGGGAATTGATAACCCTTTGGGGACTCACTAGAAAGGATATATATATATATATATATATATATATACTGAAGGTGAACTGGTGAGCTGGTGGTCAATCTGAGTGTAAACCAACAATAAAAAGAGTACTTTTTCTCTGAATTTCTTTACTTACAATATCTATTGCAGAACTATTCTTTTTAGTTTCTGCATAACTTTATTGAAGATTTAACTTTTAATTTTTTTTATGTATATAAATTTTGTTGCTGTTATCATCACCCCTTTACAGATAAGGAAGGAAACCAGGGCACAGACAGGTTAAATAGCTTAAGCAAGTACACAAAACTGCTCAGTGGTGCACCCAGTGCGAATAAGGACAGGCCTTCTTCCACACACACATTCCTAAGTATTCCTGCTTCCTGTGTCCTCCATAAGTTTTGCTTGGTCAAGTTTTCCTTTTGCAAGAGACTTTTTAATGTGAAAAGATAAAATGTTTATATTCAGTCATTTATTTAATGTAGCAACAATAATTATTTGGAATACACTGTACCCTAAATGCAGAGTTAAAACTTCCTGATGATCTTACTAGCCGTGTGCAAATGGGCCTAGTTCTTAGCTTCTTCCCTTTTGACAAAGGAAACACACTCTCTGCTTCACATGCCTCAAAAGTTATTGGAAGTACAAATAATGCACAGGAAGTACACAGCCAAGAGAGCATTATGAGGTCTTTGCACCATGGTAATGAAGCAAACTAAAACCATCATTAGCTTCCCATAACCTTTTGTTTGTTTTTGTCTCTTCTTTCTTACTTTGTCCAGTCTAGTTTAGATCAGAAAATTTCTGGTTTGGAAATATCTCTTTCTGTAGAGTAGAAGACTGGTATCTCTGATAAATAAAAACACAAACATCAGCAAAAGGTGTATGGTTAAAGCCACAGAGCTATGATAAGTTCCAAATTTAGTTTATTATGGCAAAGTTAATGCATGTTTTTCTTTAAATTCCCCAAATTGAATATAATGTAGTAATTCAGAGTTTAGTCCAAGCTAGCTTTCTTGGGTGACAGTTCTGGTGTGATTTTTTAACAATCATATGGTGTTTTAAGCAAGTTATATTTCTTTTTTTTTTTTTTTTTTCTTTTTTGTGCAGGGTCTCACTATGCAGCTTTGACTCATAGTGATCTTCCTGTTTCCTGCCTCCCAATGCTAGGATTACAGGTGTGCACCACCATGCCCAGAATCCATCACACACATATGAGTGTGCCCAAGAGCGGGCCAGCATGGCAGGTGGGGCCAGAAATCAAACCTGGCTCCTGCACTTCCCTAAGCAAGTGCTGAGCTATGTTGCTGCCCCTAGCAAGCTATATTTCTTAGGTGCTAGGACACAGCACACTTCACATTATCCCATGTGAGAAACTGAGATTACTCAAACAATGGCATTAGGTGATTACCACTGGGCACACAGCAGCTGTGGTGCTATTCGTATTGCTTGAGCCCAAACTCACTTGGTAATTACCGTTCCCTATTGTCATCACCTCACCTGAGTTATTGGCATCAATTTTGCTGTACACGCTGAGTTAATTTTCCATTTAAATCAGATGCAGAGAGATTTATAGTACATTTTGGTTTAGGACAAGAAGTTGTACAAGCAACAGCAGAGCAGTGGGTTTCAAATTGATGTTTGTGGAGTAAATATTTGTTATTGGCAGAAAGATTGTCATGCCAGATTTTCTTACAAAGGAAAAACAGTTTCATGGCATGTAATGAAGGAATTTCATTAGCGGCTGATATTGCATTACATTTTGCTACTGCAGTGCAGCAAAAAAGAATCCTTATCAATCTTATTATAGGACTGAAGGTAGGTATTCCAAATTCCATTCTAAATCATGAAAAGAATTGCAAAGCTGTGGGAGTGGCTAGCATGATATGAGAACTCTTTCAGAAAGTGGAAAATAAAACTTCAAAGTGACAATAAAACTTTATGTCACAGTTTACCTCGTATCATTACTGCCATTTCATCTGTGTATTTTAGCAATTCATGAGCTGATGGCCTCAGAGAGGTGATGCAACATAGAACATACCTCATATGACATGTCAGAATTATGTGGAACAATGTTAGTATAGTGTTGTAACTTCATGGCATATAGGAAGTATACAGTTCATGCTAAGCATTGTGTCATTACATTAAGGTCTTTCATCTTCATGTTTGCTTTTAATAATTAATAACAATAAAAAAACCAGCCGGGCATGGTGGCGCACGCCTGTAATCCTAGCACTCGGGAGGCTGAGGCAGGAGGATTGGTGTGAGTTCAAGACCAGCCTGGGCTACAAAAGTGAGTTCAAGGCCAGCCTCAACTGCATAGCAAGACGCTGTCTCAAAAAGACAAAAAAAAAAAAAAACAAAAACAAAACAACAAAAAAAAACAATAAAAAACCATTCCAGTGGAACTTGCTCTAGTTTAGTGTGTGACTATGTTATGGTTTGTGTCTGATTGTTCCCCTAAAGACTCATGCAGTAACAGGGTAGGAACTTCTAGAATTTGAGATTAATTCATGATCCAATAGGATTATGGGTGATCAAAGGATGGGATAATAGGTATTGGTACTGCTGGGCTTATGGATGCGTTACACTTAGCCTGAGATGGAGAACTTAGATATAATATAAGAGAGACAGAAAGACAGAATCTCTCTGTGTTATCATTGTTGCTGTTCTGCGGCAATGAACTGCTGGCCTTTTCCATGTGCCTGTCAGCCTTGGAGCCAGATGAATATGGACTGCAGCCTCTAGTAACTGCGAGCTAAGTAAACCTTTCCTTCCTTCATTCTGGGTGTTGGATAGTCTCAGCAATGAGAGAGGAGGATCTGAAGCAGAATTTGCTACTACACGAGTGAGGTCATTGCTGTGACTAAACTGATCACATGGATTACAAGTCTTGGGGAATGGCTTATGGGAAGAGATAGGAGAAGTTTGGAGAGGTCATCTACTTGCAAAGAGCTGGAACAGCTTCACCTGTTCTGTTTGGGAGATTCTGGTCAGAGCTCAGACCAGAAGACTGACAGAAAGCCTGCCTGTAAAGACCAGGCTGGGGAGGTTTCTGCTGGGAAGAAGGACTGAATTGGTTTTCAGACTCCTGGTGATTTATGTTATGGCTTTGCCCAAAGTTTCTCTGAATTTTATTTGTGCCCATACACTTTGCCTAAGACTGACATTAAACATGGCAGACTGATTAATCTTTCAAAAGTTATTTCAAAGCAGCCAAATATCAGGGCAGTGACATGGTTGTTATTGGGGGCTTTTAGGCAGATTTATGTTGAGAATCAAGAGCAAAGAGTACAGCAGGATGACTAAAATTTTTGCGAGCTTAGCCAGAGAGGAAGCACCAGGAAGACTATGGATTGTAAAAATGGAGCTGAGAAGATCTCCATTGGTGGGAAGGAACCAGAGAATGAAAAGGATGGCCTCAGGGCATCATAGGAGATCGCCAGTCTCTACCTTTTGCAGCCTCAGAACTGCAAAGGTTAGAGAGTTTGCTTTGAGGAAAAAGCCACTGAACCCCTTGTTCCAGAATGGTGGCAGCAGCCACACCAGTTTCCAAACTGGCACCAGCATAGAGAATTCGTTGCTGGGAATCAGGGTCAGAGTGTTCATCAATCCAGGCACTGGATTTCTACTACTAAGAAGGAAGGAAGCCTGGCTACTTGCTCCAGGTGGCAGCAAAACTTGGCATCACTTATACAGTGTTGGTTTTAGGTGCATTCAGAATGTAGGAGTTGTGAGATTAAGAAGGTTTCCACTGTGATTTCAGAAAAAGACCGGGGAGGACAGGCAGTGTGCACCTAAGAGGGCAGTGTGTGGAACAGAAAGTGAGAAGCCAAGTCAGTGGAAACTCTAGAAGTGGAAAAGCCAGAAATGTAGATCCTCTAGGGGAAACTGCAAAGTGGGAGCAGAGTTGGCCTAAGAGTGAAGCCATGGGAGCTACCACCAAGAGTGCCTCAGGGACAGAGCCATGTAAGGCTTTTGGAACACACAACTCAGCACCGACTGCTTCAGATGTTCCCATTGGAACTATGGGATTTCATGTTTGCCCTGTGGGATTTTGGACTTGTGTTCATACCAGTGTATTATATTCCACTGTTGTTTGCAATTTTTGGAATGGTAATATTTATCTTGTGCCCTTTAATGTTGGATGTGTTTAACTTTTCTTGTGTACAGGGACTAAGAATTAAAAGTTTCCCTTGGATCTTGGAGGAGACTTGGGACTAGGACTTTTCAGCCATGCTGAAACTGTTGGGACTTTGCCAACACTAAGACACTGGCTAGAATGACTTTTGCACAATGGGATGTGCATGAGACTTTGGGAGCCCAGGGGCAGAATGTTGGTTTTGTCTAGTTGTCCTCCCAAAGCTTCATGTAGTCATGGGGTGGGGACTTCTAAAGGTGGAAATTAACTCCTGATCCCCTGGGATTATGGGTGATCCAAGGCTGGGGTTATGGGTTTTACTGCTGCGAGGATTATAGATGTACATTCAGCCTGAGGTGGATATCCTGAATGTAATATAGGAGAGACAGAGACAGACTGTCTCTGTTGCCATTGCTGTTCTTCTGCTGCCATGAACTGCTGGTTTCTGCCATGTGCTTCTCTGCCTTGGAGCCAGCTGAGTATGGACTGAAGCCTCCCATAACTGTGAGCCAAATAAATCTTTCCTTCCTTCATTTTGGTATTGGATATTTGTCCCAGCAATGAGAGAAGAGGAACTGAAACAGACAGTAAACTGGGAAGTTCTCAAGTCAAAGAGATGAGTGGAGTGAATGATTTCAAGCCATGCTCAATGTCTTAGTTACTCCTCTCTTGCTGCTGGGGCAAATACCCAATACTCAAAATGAGGGAAGGAAAGGTTTATTTAGCTCACAGTTACTGGAAGTTTCAGTCCATATTCAGTTGGCTCCAAAACAAACTGTCACATGGTAGAGAAAACCTTTTATGGTGGCTGGCTAAGAGCAAGAGAGCAGGGAGACCTGGCAGAAGCTCAAGTAGCTAACTTCTCTTTCTTTCTTACATTGAAATGCAAATCACCTGCCCCAGGACAGGTGCAGCACCTACTTCCACAATAATCAATTACAAATTCCAGAAGCCACCCCATGACTGCATGAGGCTTTGGGCAGACATCTATACACAAATCATAACACTCATTGTGGGATGACTCCTTTGCCTTTGACTGGAACTTGTTCTTTTGCTACCTAAGAAATTGCTATCCAGAGATATGATAGACACATCTTGAGTTGTAATTCCTTAGCCAAGAAAATTGGAGGCATTTCTATAATCTGTTTGGCATTTTATTCAAAAAGTGTAGTGTTAATTCCAGTGTATAAGAAAAAATTCATAGTTTTAGGATTTGTGATTTTCACAGATTATTTGAAGGTGCAAGGATATTGTAAGGATTTTATTGAGAAGTTTGCAAGTAAACAAATGTATATCTGAATTCAGTGAATTTAAACAATATTCAGGTACAGCACTAAATTCAAACTTTTAATTTTAATTTGACTCAAGCTGTTGGATTCAACTGTAAAGATATGAGTAATGCTACTTGGGCTGTGAATTTGTGAAGGATCAGTTCTCTGGCTTGAAAGTCAATATGTTGAGATACTTCCCCAAAAGGTATTTTAGATTATGTTTGAAACAGTTTTTAAATTTGATGTCTGAAATACCCAGTTAAATGCATTTGATCTTTGATAGTCATGATGAGTACATAAGACTTTATTAGGAATTTTTCCTATGTACCCCAAAATATATTTCAAATAACTATGAAAGCAAATATTATATGTAGTTAACTCTTTCCTATTATTTCATATGTGCATCAGTAATAACAAGATATACTATTTAAGCTATAGTAATAAAAATTCTCTTAAACCAGAGGAATTATGAAGATGTCAGTACAAGCTTATTGCTAGCTTTATTTACTTGGGCAAAAATTTATTTTGTTTTGGTAATGTAACTTTAATTTCTGTACTCTAATTTCCTTTTTTGTACTTACAACTATCAAGCAGTAGAAATGCCTTGAATATTCAATACCATGATTACTGTCTTATTAGATAATTCACTAGTAATTAAACTATCAGTTATATAGTTTAGTGTCTCTGGACTACTGGAATTTGTGTGTCACTGTAAATTAATTTGATGTGTTCTTGCAGTATTATTAATGATTATTCTTAAGAAAGATGTCGAGGAAAATCATGTTGCCTACGTCCTTGTTGGAGTAAGTTTGTACTCTAATATTCAAGTAAAGGACACCCTTTTTAATTAAGCCACTCTTTTTAATTTTAAAGAAAAAAAATCAGTATTTCAAAACAAGATAATACAAAATTAACAATGGTTATTATATCGCTTATTTTTATCCTCAAAGTAGTTGTTCAGATTACTAGATACATGCATGTTTTATGGTTTCACTCAACTCCTACCCCAAATGTATGTGTTAAAACTTAGTCCCCAATGCAACAGTTTTAAGAGGTGGGACCTTCAACAGGTGATTAGGTTCTGGGTTCTCCCCTCATGACTGTATTGCTTTTGGGAGAGTGAGTTCTGTTGTCATAGGAAAGGATTTTTTACAAAGGTAGGTCTAGGGCTGACGAGATAGCTCAGCAGTCTAAAGAGCCTGTTTAGGCAAAGACCACAGGGAGTGCAGTTCGATGCACAGTGCCACATGTCACCCCATCTTCCCCACCTGCCAGAGTAGGCTGAGTGGGCCACAGGAAAAAAATAAAAGTGGTCCGGGACTATCTCTCATACTCTCATTTTTTACTCTTCTATATGTATCTGTTGGCTCCCTCACCAGGTGATGATTTCTGACCTGATACAGTGCAGCAAGGCTTTCACTACATGTGGCTGCTCCACAAAATTGGGACTCCCTGATTCCAGAAATATGAGACAAATAAACTGCTATTGCTTATAAATTACTTACATGGTCAGTCAGCTTTCTCCATCAAGATGACAAAATCACTTATAAAGATCAAATAAGTAGCAGAACTATGAATATGACTCCAGAATGCGGCTCAGATCTTCACAGTTATATCTTGAGGTTCTATCAAGATGGATAAACATTTTCCCCATGGTTTTTTTTTTTTGGCTTATAGGTTTAGAATTTATAGTTTTCCGAAATTTCCTATATTACATTTTTCTTTTTTTCCAAAAAAATATATATTTAGTGCAAGGTCTACAGGGCATATATGGTCTCACTACACAGACTGTAGTGATCCTCTTGTTTTCTGCCCCCGACAAGTGCTGGGACTACAGGCACATGCCACCATGCTCAGTTGCCTCAGCAAGCCTCTCCCCGGAGGCAGGACCAGCACAGCATGCCTGAAATCAAATTCCAGCTGCTGTGTTCTGCTTAAGCAGGTGCTTTAGTCCACTGAGCTATCTGGCCATCCCCTAACTTACATTTTCTACCTTTTATAAAACAGGAAAATCTTTGGTACAATACTCTAATTAATGAGGGTAGAAGTATACCATGTTACTTTTCACAGTTTTCTATTTGGTGTGTAGTACTTTGAGTGATGTTAAATGATAATGAATTGAAAGGAATGTTAAGAAAACAACAACTCAGTGTTTTATTTTCGCTATACTTGATAGTTTATTCTATTTTTGGAAGTCTTTTTCAAGCTCCAGGAGTATAAAACAATTGCATTTCAAACTGCCAAAGTGCAACTGGAATGTAGTTAACACTGCATGTGGCTTCCAGGGTGTAAATTAACCTTAGCTGTGGTACCTCAGTAACATTTAGTGTTCTTCATTTATGAATCATCAACATTCCAAAATTTGGCTAAATGGAATACAACATAAATAATATAGTAAAATGTTTAAAAGAATGGAGTAACTGTGTTGTCTTAAATTTAATCACAATGCACAATGCTATTTTTCTGATTCCTGATCAATTTAGGCATTCATTCTTTACAAGAACACTCTGATAATAAAATGAATCAGTACCCACCCACTTCTGCTGTCACTTCAAAGGTACAAGTTTTCACAAGAAACCCAGCAACCCAAAATGTCCCCCTCTCAATCAGTCTGGGGTGGCAGAGTGATTTGCTGGGAGGGAGGCAAGGACAGCACAGCATAGGAGGAGAAAGGTAGGGCTTCAGGTGCTCTGCCATGTGAATGACTAGCCAAGGTAATTTCCTAGTGTTAAGTTTCCATCTGAAAGTAGATTTGACAAAGAAATGAATATATAGCTAGCTCCTTGCTTATGAGCCTGTGTTTAATTGTATATTTCTCTTTCTTCCTTCTTCCTATTTTTCTCTGCCATTCTTTGTCTAATTTTGGCCTCACTTTTAGTCTCTATTTTTCAGCTATCCTTTTCCCTACATCCTTTTTTGATGTAGCCTTCTGTATAATTCATATTTATGATAAATCAAAAGACAGAAGCATAATCCCAGTTTTCATCTGTAGCTTTGACCTCTCTTAACTTTCAATCCATCATTCCCATCTCCATGTTTCTTTGTTTGCTTGTTTTTTCAAAATATCTTTTAAATTCTACTTGTTTTCTAGTGAAGTCTTCTTTCCATCATTCCAAAAACCAGCTCTTGTTCTTTTCTTATAAATTTCAGTTAATGTTTTTACAATTTTTTCAGTTATCTTGATCTTAAATCTTGTGGTAAAGTAAGAGTCACTTCACTTTTGTAACATTCTTAGATCTTTTTAAGTTTTTACTTTTAACATGGTAATAATAGATCATTGTTTTCATTCGTTTTCATATTTGTCTCATTACAAGTGCATCCGTCAGACTACTGTAGAGTTATCTTTGCATTACAAGGTGCTTAGGATACCATGATAATAAACTTATGTGCTCATCAAAAACTTTTGCAAGGTCTAGAAACAGGCAAGACAGAGAGTGGCAAAGTTCAGGACATATGATACTAGGCATTGATATGTATTAGAAGTGATCTACACTACAAGAGATCAAGTGGGTATTCACATTATATGGGGCTTTAAAATGGACACATAGGCTTTTTAATAGAGAAAAAAATTGCAAAACAGTGAGCAACTGGTGTGAGTTTTTTTTTAACAAGTATAGAGTTAACATATTCCAACAATGGATCCATGTATATAGAATCTTTTAGTGCATAAAAAGATAAGATTTTAGTGCAATGGAGAAAATTTTTAAGAAATATCACTGAGTTAATTGGCTATTCATGTGGAAAAATTGAAAAGTTGACATCTCTCTCACACAATATGTAAAAATCAATTTTATATGGAACATGTAGATAAATTTAGACGGTAAAGGGCCAAGATACTATCTTTAGCTGAAAGGCAAAACATTAATAAATCAAACTGAATTGTAATTACAAAAATTAAGTAAGTGAAAATTCAAGCTACACAAATATATCTGACAATAGTATAAAATATATGAAGGATTCCTACCAAATAATTAAAAGAGGTAAATGTAATGGAAGAATAGGCAAAAGACTTTAACATATACTTACAAAGGAGAATCTATAAGTGACCTAACAAATTTGAAAAAAAAAAAACCACTGAATTTATTTTAGACATTAAAGATTTACAAGTCTTTAGTACAATATTACCACACATCCACAGGATGGCTAATATTTTAAAACTCCTAAACTTACCTCCAAAATACCTTGTGATATATATGCAAGTACTCCAAAACCTGAAAAAAAATCCAAAATCTAAAATACCTCTTGTGCAACTTTAAATAATAACCTCTGCTGGGAAAGACATGGAACAATTAAAGTGTTCATAATCTGGATGAAATGTTTAAATTCTGGAAGAACTGAAATTTTTCATCATTTCTGTGAAAGATTGTTTATTATTTAACTAAAATGTCATACACATTCCCTGTGACCTGACAATTCAATTTGTAGACAAATAAACATATACAGGCAAATGTGTATACTCAAGGTTATATACAGAAAATTCATTATAGTATTATTCATAGTAGTCCCAAAGTGAACCTGCTGCAATGTCCTTCAATAGTATGACAATATATACATACAGTCTCATTTTTTGATATGTGAACATACTACCAACTCTTCGCAAGACTTCCACATTCACACATAATTTATTGGTACTCCGCTTGTTTCTTTGTAAACTCCTGTGCTTCATAAACTTACTGGAAGTTGATGTCTATGAGGCCCCACAAGTTGTGTATGTGAATGGCATATATATGCACTTGAGCAATTTCCTCTGCTCACAAATATGCTTCTTTATTAATTGGACTTTACCTACAAAATAGAAGTCCAAAGATAGCAACAGCAGGGTAGTAGTTAAGCATAGGCCATTCTGAGTAGGAGTAGTTCAAAGAAAATTAGAATTTTTTGTTAATGATGCTGCAATAAAAAAATTCCCTTAAGGGCCAGGAAGATGGCTCAGCAGTCTAAAGTGCCTGCTTAGGCAAGCTTAGGTAACCACAGACATTGCGGTTCCATCCTTGGCACCACATGCTGTGCTAGCCCCACTCCCAGGGCAACCTGAGCTGGCCATAATAATAATAAAAAAAAATCCTTAAAACAAAATAAAAAAATAAACATCCTTTGAAATTCCTTCATTACCTATCAAATAAAATCCAAATTACTTCTGAAAAAATAGAGTTTTTTGACTTTTGGCCTCAACTTCCTTTCTCATTACCCCTCCCTTTTTTTTAAAAAAAAATGTATATAGTGCATGGACTCACTACACAGCTCAGATTCATAGTGATCCTTCTATTTTCAGTCTCCTCTGTCCTGGGATTACAAGCATGCACCACCACTCCCCGTCTTGGTGGCCAACTCAGTGCACCTGGTGGGTGGGGCCAGCGCAGTATGCGATGCGAAGGATTGAATCCCCATTGTGTGCTTGCCTAAGCAGGTGCTTAGTCTACTAAGCTCCGTCACTAGCCCTCTCCCTTTATTCCCTTCTCTACATATGAACTAGTCCTCTTCCTCCAATATTAAACTATTTCAAAACCAGAGATTCATTGTTTATCTATGCCTTAGTTTCTCACTGGAGCTTTGGAGCTCTACTTTCATAAGGTATTATAGACTGAGCTGTGTATCTTTTATGTGAAATTGGATGAGAAGTATTTTAGGTTTTGGATTTTTTTTCAGGTTTTGGAGTACTTACATGTATATCACAAGATGTCTTGGAGGTAAGATTCAAGACTAAACATGAAATTCATTTATGTTTTACATATGCCTTTTTCAGAGCCTGAAGGCAACTTTATACAATATTATTAGTGCAACTGTATTTTTACTGTGATACACCATATTAGGTATGTATTTTTACTGTGATATACCATTTTAGGGCAAGTGCAAAATATTCCTGTTGTATGTCATAGTGGTGCTAAAAAGTTTGGGATTTGGGAGAATTTAGCATTTAAAGTTTTTAAATTAAGGATTCTCAACTTGTACAATTGTATCCACTTTCCATATAAATAGATTGCAGCCTAAGCCCTGTGGTACTCAAACTCTATCAGTAAGAGCCTAACTTATTAAGCCAGTTGAATGATCTGAGCAAATTGAAAGTCAATATCCAGCATCCTGAGGTTGAGTAGCTTCCATTTACCCATCACTCACGGCCCTCCTCAAGCAGTAGCCAGGGCATCCTTCAGAAGGTATCGATCACTTCTGCTCACATTCTGCAGAGGCTTCCAATGCTACTGAGAATGAAGTCCAGATCATGCTGAGCCTGAGGTCCTCTCCACACACCTTCATTCTCATCTCCCCTGCAGCACAAACATTTCATCCTAGGTCCCTCTCTCCTCATACAGACCATGGCTTTTGTGTTTCCTATTTTCTCTGCCTAGAAAGTTCATTTTTGTATGGTTTAGTTCTTCCTATAAGGACTCAGATCAAAACTCTACTGGTTAGAAAACCTTTTGCTGTCTATAAAACAAAAATAGCTCTCCATCAGTATTTGTGGTCCTCCTTATCACACATGGTTTCAGATTATTCCTCTCCTATGACTTAGTGGCACCTGCAGTGACTGGGTTGATGAGTTTGTTCACCTGTTAGTGATGGGGTCTTCCTACTAGGATATTAACTCCAGGATGTTTTCTTTGTGATTGAATCCTGAAGACTAAAAGAACATACAGTGTATGGTCCATGCTTTAAAATATTACATTTCGTTACTCTTCTGAAATACTGATCAAAAGTCTTCCTTTTTTTCATTTGTATTTCTTATTTTTTTCTTTTTTTTTTTGTTGTCCTGGGAATCCAACTCAGAATTCAATTCAGGACCTTGTGCTTCCCAGGCAAACACTGTGCCACTGTACCACTGAGATATTTTCTTGTCAGGCTTTCTTTAAACAAAAAACAAACATATATGTTTATATTATGTTATATATATATATATATATATATATATATATATATATATTCTTGAAAAAAGGCTAATAGGAGAGTAACAATAATATACAAATTTAAAACTGACTAATATTTTACTCAGAGTACAAGATATAGACATGAGATTGTTGAAACAATATTAGCACAAAGTTTTCTCTTCAAATGAATATGAGAAATTGGTTGACTAATTCTTGTGTATATATATATATATATATATATATGTTATATAACTATGTCACACATATTATATATTATCTGATAATTGTATATAACTGTGACTAATGAAGGAAAGGAGAAAAATAGAAGAGATAGATAGATAGATAGATAGATAGATAGATAGATAGATAGATGATAGATATTAGGTTATATTTCCTTTCCTTCATTCATTTCTTTTTATTTTCAATAGTTTTTTCACAATTTATCATAATTGTTGAGCATTATGGGTCTTACTCATTTAGCTTCTCACACTAGGCAGACTGTACAGCGTTTATACATGTAAGTCTGATTTCTTTAACTCATGAGAATGGACTCAAGTTGCATCCATTTACCTATAAAAGTCTCAAGTTTATCCTTCTTTATAGCTGGCTAATACTCCACTGTATAAAAATAACACGGCTTTTAATCTATTCCTCAGTTAATGGACATTTGCAAAATCTAGATATTACAAATTATGCTACTATAAACATGAGTACACATGTATTGCTGTAGCATGATCTTTGTAATTTTTCTGGGAAGATATTCAGAGGGGAACAAATGAGCCAAATGGGACCTCCAGCTCTTGTCTTTTGAACAAACTTCACACAGATTTCTATAGTACTTATAACAGTCGCAATCTGACCAACAGTGGAGAAGGGTTCCTTTTCCTCCATAACCCCTCCAGCACTTGTTATTGGTTGACTTCTAGATGATAGTCATTCTATTCAGGGTGAGATGGAATCTCACAGTTGTTTTAATTTTCATCTTTCAGATAACTGGGAATATTTAACATTTTTCGTATATTTATTTGCAATTTGTATTTCTTTATCTAAGAAGTACATATTAACATCAGATGACTATTTTTGGATTGAATCTTTGAATTTGAGGAGTCTGATTTTTTTTTTCAATTATCTATACGTTCTAGAGAGAATTCTTTTGTCTAAGGGAAAATTGGCTATCATTTTTCCCCCATTCCAGGTTATCATTTTATTCTGTTCGATATTTCTTTTGTCATACAAAAACTTTTTAATAAGATAAAGTTCTGTTTGTTTATTTTTGAAAATAGTTCTCACGCATTCAATTTTGTTCATGAAGTCTCTGCCTACACCTAATTTTCAATATTTGTACCTATTTTCACTTCCAATAGATTTATTATTAATGTTTTAATATTTAAATCTTTGAACCACTTAGACTTTAATTTAGTACCTGATGATGTTAGTCTTCAGCATATGGAAATGTGTTTTTTCAAGCAGCATGTATTAGAAGACTATCTCTCTTTCTGTGAACATGTTTGGCCTCTTTGTCAAAATAAGGTGCCTTATGTGTTTGCCATCTTCTAATTTGCTCCACTTGTCCTAAGGCTATTTTTATCTCCTAATATTATGCTGATTTTATCACACTAGTATAGTATAACATTAAGTCAGGGATTGTGAAGGCTTGTCCTTCGTTTTATTATCCTGAATTACTTTTGCTATCTGTATAAGAGTTTTTGGATTATGGACATTTTTACTATGTTGGTCTTGCTAGTCATGAGCAGAGCTTATCTTTCTATTTTCTGATCTCCTTTTTATAGAGTATTGTAATTTTCAGTGTATATATTTCTTATTTCCATTGTTAGATTGATTCATAACTTTTTGCATTTTTTATACATGTAGGTCTGGTTTATTTCACTTATGAATATATTTTCAAGATACATCCACTTATATATGAAGTCTTCTAGTTTATAATTCCTTATAACTAAGTAATATTCCATTCTATAAAAATAGAACAACTTTTTTCAAGCATTCTTCAGAAGATGAGCATTTTGGTTGTTTCTAAGTTTTGCTTGTTACAAGTTTTGCTGCTATAAACAAAATAGTGCAGACATCGCTATGATATGATGGTTTCAGTCCTTCTGGGACAATTCCCAGTAGGGGTATAGCTGGATTGAATGGGATTTCCAGTTCTAGTTTTATTTGGAGTCTCCACACTGATTTCTGTAATGATTGCACAAGAAATGTTCACATCAGCAGTGGAGGAGAGTTCATTTTTCTCCACAGCCTCTCCAACATTTGTTACTCTTTGATTTCTTTATTGTAGCCATTCTTTCTGGGGAGAGATGGTATCTAAGTGTTGTTTTAATTTGTATTTCATATCTGGCTAGCAATTTGGAACATTTCTTCATGTATTTATAGGCTTGTCATATTTCTTCCTCTGAGAAGTATGTGTTGATCTCAGATGCCCATTTATGTATAGGGTTTTTTAATTTTGAGACCCTAATTTTTTTTTTAGTTCTTTATAAATTCTAGACAGAAAGCCTTTGTCTGAATACTTATTAGTTAAAAGTATTTTGAAAATTATGGGTTGTCTTTTCACTCTGTTAGTAATCTCTTTTAATGTGCAGAAACTTCTTACCAAGAGGAGGTCTCAGCTGTTGTTTCTTCCAAGTGTTACATGTGCATTTTGATTTTTGTCAATGAATTCTTTGCCTACCCTGATGTCTTCAACATTTCCATCCTACTTTCTCTTCCAAGAGATTTAGTTTTTCTCTCTTAATATTTAGATCTTTAATCCATTTTGACTCTAGTTTAGTGCATGGTGATAGACCTAGGTCAAGTTTTAATTTTCAGCATGTAGAGAGCCAGTATTTCCAGCACCATTTGTTAAACAGGCTATCTTTCTTCACAGTAAACATGTTTAGATGAGTGTGATTGTATTTGCTTCTGTATCTTCTAATTTATTCCATTGATCCTTAGGTCTAATTTTTTTTTTTTTCGCCAATACCATGCCAATTTTGTCACTGTAGCTTCATAGTATAATTTTAGATCAGGAATTGTGATGCCTACTGCCTATCTTTGTTGCCCAGGACTGTCTTTGCTATTCTGGGTCTTTTCTGGTTAGAAATAAATTTTAAGAATAATTTCTCCAGGTCTGTGAGGTATGTTGATGGTACTTTGATAGGGACTGCAGTGAATCTGTATAGCAATTTAGAGAGTATAGCAACGGTGTTGGTTCTTTCTATTGAGGAGCAGAGAATATCTTTCCATTTTCTGAAATCCTCTCAGATCTCTTTTTTCAGAATATTGTAGATTTCACTGAATAGATCTTTTACTTCTTCAATTAGATTAGTTCTCATGTATTGCATTTTTCATGGTGTTAATGTAAAAGGTTTATTTCTCTAATTTATCTCTCTCAGTGTGTTTGTTATTTGTACAGAGAAATGCTATTGACTTTTCAGTGTTGACTTTCTATTATGCTATGCTACTGAATTTGTGTATTAACTCTAGTAGCTTCTTGGTGGAGAGTTTTGGGTCTTCAACATAGGCTATCATGTCATCTGCAAATAATGATAGTTTAATTCTTTATCTGTTCTTCTTCCTTTTGTTTCTCTTTTGTCTAATGGCTCTAGCTAATGATTCCACAACTACATTGAATAGCAGTAGTGATAGAGTACACCCTTGTCTTCTACCAGATCTGTGAGTAAAAGACTTTAGTTTTTCCTCATATAGAGCTATGTTAGCCATTGGATTGCCATAGATGGCATTTATTGAAATTGAGGTAGAGGCCATCTATTCCATTTTTCTGTAATACTTTGAACATGAATGAGCATTGGACTTCGTCAAAAGCTTTTGTTCATCAATTCACATGATCATGTGGTTATTGTATTTGACTCTATTGCTATATTATATTACATTTATAAATTTGCATATATCGAACCATTCTTGCATCCTTGGCATGAATCCTACCTGGTCATGGTGTATAATCTTCTTAATGATTTGCCGTATTCTATTTGAAAGGAATTTATTGAGGATTTTTGCAACTATGCTCATGAGAGAGATTGGCTGGTAGTTCTTTTTTTAGTTGCATCTTTCTCTTGTTCTGGTATCAGCATAATACCAGCCTCAAGGAATGGTTATGAGAGGAGTGCTTCCTTTCCAATTTCATTGAAGTGTTTGAGGAGTATTGGGATTATATTTTCTGTAAATTTCATATATAATTTGATTGTGAATCCATCAGGACCTGGGCTTTTCTTTGTCGGTAGGTTTTTTATTACATTTTGTATTTCATTGGCTGTTATTTTGTTATTGAGAGTTCTTAGATCTTTTTTATTCAGTTTTGATAAATTGTAACTTTCTAGGAATCTATCCATTTCAGCTGGGTCTTTAATTCTTTGAGCATAAAGTTTCTCAAAGTAACTATTAGTGATCTTCAAAATCTCTATTGGTTCTGTGGTAATATTACCCTTTTCATTCCTTTTTGCTTGAATTTGGGTTTTTTCTTTCCTCTTTTTGATGAGGTTAGCCCAGGGCTTATTGATTTTATTTAATCTTTCAAAGAACCAGCTTTTTGATTCACTAATTCTTTCTATTATTTTCTTTGTGTCAGATGAATTAATTACTGCTCTAATCTTTATAATTTCCTCCTGCCTGTGAGCTTTGGGTTTGCTTTTCTCTTCCTTTTTAGATGATTTAGGTGCAGCACTAGAGTATTTATTTTTACCCTGTTCTATTTTCTTAATGTGTGATTTCATAGCTATAAATTTCCCTCTAAGAACTCCTTTCACTGCATCCCATTAATTCTGATAAGTTCTGTTTGAATTTTCATAAAATTATAGAAACAACTTAATTTCATTTATAACCTACCTATTTCTTAGAAGTGTGTTTTTAATTTGCATGTATTTCTGCAGTTCTTGTGGTTTCTTTTGTCATTTATTTTCTGTTTCAGTGCACTATAGCAGATAATATACATGGGATAGTTTATGTTTTCTCAAAAATACTTAAGCATGACCTATTCAGTAGTATGTGATTTATTTTAGAATACGTCCCGTGTGCAGCTGAAAAACATTGTGTATTCTGAAGTGGTTGGGTGGAAAACTCTGTATATGTCCACTAAGTCCTGTTGCTCCAAGTTCTCATTTTGATCTCCATCTTCTTTGTTAATTTTTTGTCTCCTTAACCTATCTTTTCGTGATAAAGGGGTGTTAAGATCTCCGTTAAGTTTGTAGTATTGAGTATTATACCATCAAAATTTTTCTTTTGTAGCTTGTTGCTCCCATGTTGATCGCATACATATTTATGAGTGTCACCTCTTTGTCTTGAATTTTTCCCCTCCTCAGTATGTAGTGGCTTTTTTTATTTCCTTAGACTAATAATGGTTTGAATTTCAGATTGTCTGAAAACAGGCTTGCTACCCCTGCTTTTTTCTGAGGTGTCAATGCATGTTAAATTGTTTTCCATCCAATCACTTTCAGCCTATGAATTTCTCTATGAGTTGTGTTTCTGGTATGCAGCATATTGTTGGATTATCCTTCCTAATCCACTGTGACAGTCTATTTCATTTAATTGGACAATTAAGTCCATTTACATTGATGGCTATAATTGAAATGTATTGACATTACTGACATGTTTTTACCTACTATTATTTACCCCTTTTTCTCCTGTGTTTAATTGGTTGCCCTATTTGTTGTTTCTTTCTGTTCTTGTTTGTGCAGTTAGGGTCATTTTGGTACCTTTCTAAAATATTTCTTAATAGTCTACGTAGGTCATGAAATTTTTTAGTTATTCTTCGTCCTGGAAATGTTTCACTTCTCCCTCATACTTGAAAGAGATTTTTGCGGGGTATAGCAGTCTGGGTTGGAATTTATTTTGATAGAGGACTTGAAGCGCTCTGCTCCAAGCTTTTCTTTATTTCATGATTTGTGAAGAGAAATCTGCCATTATTCTGATGGGTTTTCCTGTAAATGTGATGCTTCTTTCCTCTAGTGGCTTTTAGCATATTATTCTTCTGCTGGACTTCTGGAATCTTGACTATTATATATCTGGGTGCATTTTTAGTTTCGTTGATCTCATTTAGTGTTCTGTATGCTTCAGTTACCAGGATGTCAGATTGTTTTCTCATATTTGAGAGGTTTTCTGCTATTACTTTTGCCCATATTCTTTTTGTCATTTGTACTGACTCCTTCTTTCTCACTGATTCCTATTAGTCTCATGTTGTTCATCTTTGCATCATCTTGCAGATGTGGAATTATTTTTTCCTGCATCCTAGTGGTTTTTTTTAATTATTTTTATTTTTTATGATTTAATATTTTGTTTAAATTTAACAATGGCTATATTACATATTTTCATCATCAGATCAGTTTAGATTAATACATATAGGTACATAAGATTGATCAAACAATTAAACATTAACACATTCAATCAACACCTAGTGGTTTTTAAGAGATCCTTTTTTACCTTTTCACTAGCTGTAAATGTGTTCAAGATCTGAAACTCTGTCTTTACTTTCATTCATATGGTGTTGCCAGCTTGTGACTGAGATTTTCTTGTCTATCTCTTTGAAAGTATTTGAAGTTTTGGATTTTTTTTTTAAAGAATGCGCTTTCCCTAATTTCTGTCTCTGTGAGTTTATTGCTTATGCACAGGAATGCTACTGAGCTTTGAGTGTTCGCTTTATATCCAACTACACTACTGAATTTGATTATTAAGTCTACAAGTCTTTTGTTGTGTTTCATGTACAATACCACATCATTTGCAAACAATGATAATTTAACTTCTTCCTTTATCATTATTCTTTTTTTTTTTTTTCCCAATTCCTGTTTAATTTCTATGCCTAGTGCTTCCAGAGCTGTGGAATTGAAGCAGTGATAATGGACATCCTTGTCTTATTCCTGACTTTAGAGTGAAAGCTTGAAGTTTTTGATCATTTAGAATAACATTACTTATTGATTTATTGTAAATGGCTTTTACCAGATTTAGGCAAAGGCCATCTATGCCAGTTTTCTACAGGTATATATATATATATATATATATATATATATATATATATATATCATATGTAGATGTTGGACTATGTAAAATGGTTTTTGTGAATTTGACACATGATTTTTATCTTTGGTTCCTTTCATGTGGTGTATTGTTTATTGATTTGCATTTATTGAACTATCCCTCCTTTCCTTGGATGCATCCCACTTAGTCATGGTATGTAATCTTCTTGATGATCTGCTGCAAAGTGTTTGCTAGTATCTTGTTGAGGATTTCTGTATTTATGTTCTCTAGGGAGATATGCTTGTAGCTTTATTTTTCAATTGGATTCTTCTCCGATTTTTAAATCAGGCAAATACTTTCTTCCTGCAATGATTTTGGAAATATGGCCTCCCTCTCATTTTACTGAAAGAATTTCAACATTGGTGGATAATTTTTTTTTTTTTAAGTTTTGATAGAATTCAACAGTGAATAAGCCTGGGCCTGGGCTTTTCTTTGTTTGTGTTTTGAAATACATTATCAATTTCTTTTTTTTTTTTTTTTTTTTTTTTTTTTTTTTTTTTTTTTTTTTTTTTTTTTTTTTTTTTTTTTTTTTTTTTTTTTTTTTTTTTTTTTTTTTTTTTTTTTTTTTTTTTTTTTTTTTTTTTTTTTTTTTTTTTTTTTTTTTTTTTTTTTTTTTTTTTTTTTGTCCTGCTTGTTCAGAATATAGTTTCTTATAGTAGTTATTAATAATGTTCTGAATTTCTTTAGGATCACCTGTATTTTACCCTTTTTATTCCTAGTTCCTTGAATTTGTACCTTTACTTTGCTCTTTTTAATGAGGTTGGTTGATAATTTATCAATTTATTCTTTCAATGAGCCAACGTTTTCATTCATTGATTCCATGTATTTTTATCTTAATTTCAATGCATTCATTTCTGCTCCTGTCTTTATAATTTGCTCTCTCATGTGAATTTTGGTTGATTTGTTCTTTTTCTAGAAGTTTGAGGTTCAACATTAGGTTGTTATCTGTTTGAGCTCATTCCATTTTCCTGATGTGAAAGTGCATCACTACAATTTTTCTCATAGTTTTGCTTTCATTGGTTCTCATAAGTTTTGGTATGTTATATTGGCTTTATAGCTTAATTGTATTTACTGTTTAATTCAGTCTTTAATTTTCTCTATAATCCATTTGTTATTCAGAAGCTTATTGTTTAACTTCTATGTGGTTATGTGATTTCTTTTGTCTGGGATTTCCAGATTCATTGTGCATGGTAGGATGCATGGAATGACTTCAGAGGTCTTCCTCTTTTAACTTGTTTAAAATTTTGTTTGAAAGGCCAGTGGCATAGTTCAGCAGACTAAGTATCTGCTTAGGCAAGCACAGGGACTGGAGTTCAGTTAACCACACCACATACCACACCAGCCCCTCCCATAGGCATGATGCACTCACCACCAAGTCTGAGCATGGTGGTATATGCCTGTTAACCTAGCACTGGGCTGGCTGAAAACAAGAGGCTCATTGTGAGTGCAAGCTGCTAGTGAGATTCTGTACCAAATACATTAGGAAAAAATAAGTTTTTTTTTTTGTTTGTTTGTTTTTTTCCTTGAGCGTGTTAATCCTCATCACTATACAACCACATATTATCTTGGTAAGAGAATGTTAAAAGACATGTAGGCAAAAAGTAGAGTGAAGGAGTTGGGTTAAGACATAATAAGTTGAAGGCATTTTTTGGAAAGAAATTTTTCTTCTAGGAAGATTTATTTTATTTTATTTTTAGGGAAGGATCTACAGGGACAAGGTGTTCAGGGTCTCACTACTAAATCATATTCAGAGTGATCTGCCTGTCTACAGTCTCCCAAGTGCTAGGATTATAGGTGTGTCCACCTTGCATGCCATCTCAACTGCCTTCTCGATGTGGCCCAAGTGCGGGGCCAGCCTGGCAGGCCAGGGGATCAAATCCCCTGCTCCTGCACCTGTAGACCCTTTAATCTACTGAGATATTTGGCTAGCCATAAGAAATTTTTGTACTCTGGTAATTTCTTTTATGTGAGAAGACTCTCTTCTCAGAAAACAGCAACAAAATATACAAAACTCATGAAACATTAGTTATGTGTTGTGGAAGGGAGGAGAGCTCTACCTTGTGCTGATGTGAGGCTTTTGTGCAAGGCAAGTAGGGGCCTCAACAGCTGGTTCTTATTACACATGTCCTTCAATCAGAATGGACTGCTACATTCAGCTAAGAACAAAACAAGATATAAAAATAATTCATTATTTCTTTGGCTATTCCTTTTGTGATATTCACAAGGATCTCTTTCTAGGCAGTCTAGCATAGAAAACATTCAGTTGGTAAAAGCAATGGCACTGGATTCTGTCATATTTTAAACCTCAGTTCTTTCCCTTCTAAAATATGTGAACTCTGACATGTTCTTTAGTCAAAATAGTTGTGACAGAGCCAGCAAGATAGCTCAGCAGACTAAAGCACCTCCTTAACTAAACTTAGGCAAGGGCAGGGACCGTGGTTCAATCCCTGGCACCACATGCCATGACAGCCCTGCCTCCAGAGTGGGCTGACCTGGCCAGAGTCTGGGCATGGTGGTGCATGCCTACAATCCCAGCACTGGGGAGGCTGAAAAAGGAGGAGCACCATGAGTTCAAGATGCATAGTAAGACCCTGTAACAACTGAATCTATTTTTAAAAAATAAATGATTGTGAGGCACTGGAGAGGTAGCTTTACACCCTATATACCCGCTTGTCAAGCACAAGGACACATATTCAGTCCTTGTTACAACATTCTGTACTGGCCCCAGATGCCCAGTTGTGCCTTACCAGTCATGAAAATCAGGCATGGTTATGCCTGCCTATAATTTCAGAACGGGGGGGGGCTGAAATGAGAGAATCACTATGAGCCTGGGCTGCATAGTGAGATTTTGTATCAAATAAATACGTAATAGTGGAGATAGTACTACATGTTGCTTTTCTTATCATTTCCTATGATAATTCAATAAACTAATGCCTTTACATAATGACCAGCAATATACATACTCCCTAAATGCCAGTTAATGTTCTCTCTACCCTGGAAGCATGTTGTGGACAGGGTCTGGGAGATGCAATTATATCTTTTATAATTTAAAATACCATGGGATAATCCTGAAAAGTTGAAGTTGAGGCTAATATCACCAAATATTTGTAGTGATGCCTAGCGTTCAAAATACTCAAACTTAAAATAAATTTATTTTCCAAAATAACAACTCTTTAGAATGCCTCATCTCATCTCCTATTGTCAATAATTTGAGTTTATACATTATCCCATTCCCTTCTCAAGAAAAAATACCTTAAAACACTTAAATAAATGGAGGACACTGAAAATCTCACTTGCATTAAGGTTGTTTTGTCTTGAGAATACCAATGACATAAAAATAGATTTGGAAGTAAAATCTATGTGCTTATCTCTTCATCCCTCCACACACATTTTTCTAACCTAGGAAACCCATAACTTATTGCTCACTCTCATTTGCTATCAGGCATGTAAAATCTTTTCTGAATGTTTATCTCTTAAAGCTGCTTTACAGCGTGGAGAAAACATCTTCTGATAGTATTTCTTATGACTCCTTACTAATAGTTTCTCTGTGAAATGTGCTTGAGAAGGGCAGGGTGGAATTTCATGGGTTTTTGTGAGCTCAACAATTCTAATGCCCCATTGCATTGCATTTCAGCCCTTTGCTGGAACACCTGCTGATTTGTGTTTGGTTCTATGAGAAGGATTATTCGTGTAGACTTTTTCCCTAATCAGTAGATGTCTGCATGTATTCTCCTGTTGGCTGAAAACAACCTTGTTCACAAAGGAATAGGATTGCCTCTGCAAGTAAAGTCATGTTCTCTGCACAGAGCTCCCATGAGCTTTCTTATATCTTTCTAACTTCAAAGTTTGTGAGTTTTCATAAGGTACCTTCATGGTAAGAGCTCTGGTGTATTGGAGTCTGAACTTGCCTTTCTCACTTGCTCTTCTATCAATTCACTATTTTACCACCTATTTCTAAGTATTCCTTGTATCATGCTCTTTCCTGGATACTAGAGATAGAGCAGTAATGAAACATACCAGATTTGCTCTTTCATAGTTTATCTTCCAGTTTGGGGAGTAGTAGTTATGACAATTGATGAGAAGATATATAAGACAAAACTTCAAATAGGCATATAGTTCATGACAATTTTAAACAGGAAGAATATTAAGACTGCTTGCAGACTATCTTAAACATGAAAAGAAATACATTATATTGCTTAGGGGCAAACTCAGCGGATTGAAAGGAGAGCTATAGTTATAGATGCCATATCTACTTCATCCTACTAGGAATTCACTTCATATCTCTCACTTTCAGTTTTCTGTCCTTTTCATATTCCAAATATAGACTTTGATCTGGGGCATGGTATATTACTTAGAAGAACAGAATGATTCTTAGAATGTGTAAGAATAAGGCATAATTGCATCATGGATGTAGATTTGAATATTATGTACTTGTAAGAAGCAAGCAGAAAGAAGAAGCCAGGTAGAGCTGGAAAGGCCCACATTTGAACTCTGGTTCTTAAATGTATTCTGTTACTTTGTAAAAGTTACATCTCTCATTTTTTGGGTAAGTCTTGCAAAAATGAAGTACCATAAATTAAAAGCATTATGCAAGTGTGAATGCTGTTTTGTACTCTTCATCCTCAAATCAACAGGGCTCATAATTCCTGTATCTCCTAGGATTGTGGAGATTATAATGGCTAAGGATAGAGTTAGGTGTTGTTGTTGTTAAGCTTAGTTGTGTCAATTTGGTTGACTTTAAAAACACCCAAGAGTCAGTAGGACATGCTTCTGGGTGTGTGTAGTGAGCTATAGAGGTGTGACCTTGGGTACTTTCCATGGCCCCTTGTTCCTTCCTCTCTTCTCTGCCTCACAGCCAGCATGAGCCAAGCATCCTGTTCTATAATGCTCATCCATCCTGATGTTTCTTTCTTGGATTCTAGTAACTGTGGACTGATTCCTCTGACACTATGAAACTAATTAATCTACTCCTCCCTTTCCATGTGGGAACTGCATTCTGTGTCTCAGAGACAGGAAAACTGACCAATACGGATGCTGACTGTAAATCTAAATATATAACCTCATATACTTGGGAATCTTGGAGTCTATGGTACAAACTGAAGGTGAGTTCTCCCATGTCAGTCAAGAAGGGAATTTAAAAGGTCATTAACAGTAGAACACAGCTGCTGCCAGCACCAGCTTACCTCCAGCTTCTATAAGCAGTAAGGAGTTTCCTAATTAGACACTAAAGAGACTGTCCTAATGCTTTGGACAGTCCTTTTCATCCTCAGTTCGTTATTTGGAGGGCCCAGTCCTCCATAGGTTTGAAGGAGGCATCATTTAAAATTATATACTATCTTTTTATGGCTACAGTATTTCTATCACTTCTCAAGTAGGTTATAAAATCTTCAAGATTAAGTAATAGCTATCATTTGTTTATTTATTCTTTCCATATTCAACAAAACTAAATGAGAAACAGAATATGAGATTTGGACCCAGAATATTTTGTTAGTGTTTTATTGAAGTGACACTAAATAGTATGAGACCTTGGGAAAGTTATCTATTCTTTCTACTTGAGCCTTTCCTTCTATAGAATGAAGATAATCATAATGTTTATTTCTTAAAATTAAGATAGAAAGCACAGGTCTTTTTGTCATGTAATTTCCTGGTATTTGCTGGCTATGATTAAGGCAGCCCTTATTATGTTTCAGGTATCCTGCTGTATTTCTGTCATGTAAGTTATTCATTCTCATAGCCTGTCTTACTGTTATCACTCTTCCCATTTTAAAGAGGACAGATATAGAAGGCAATACTTTTTACCCAAAGATATGGCAGAGCAAAAGTGCAAATTCTTGCTTCTCTGTATTCAGAGCTCATATTTTAGTGACATACAACCACTTGCTCCTCACCCCATAGAGTCTCTAACTTCAGTGCAGAGAACACAAGTGCTCTTTTTAAAGACCTGCATGTATGAAATAGATTGATTCCCATGGAGTTTGCAGGTATAGCTGGGTTCTTTCCATGATATTTTTTTCTGTAGGTGACTCATATTATGGTACAGAACTGAAGGCAGAGTCTGTGTTGAGCCATATTTTCCCCCTTGTCATTTAAGGTCAGGATCTGGTACTGCATGTTGAAATATGTATTGTTCGCAGTATTTTTCTGTTCACTGAGCTTTCCAATTAGTATCCACTTAAATGGATGCCAGGGAGAATTTCTTACAAGCTGTGGTGTCATGTTGAATTGTGGTTATTACAAAGGCTGCAGCGACAGGAAAGACTAAAGATATTTTTCCCCACTTTTTATATTGCTTGGAAAAACCATGTGGGGGAAGAAAACCCCTAAGAATTCCCTCATATCAAAGTGCATTAAAGCATTTCTTGCCCTTTTCTTGTTAAAAAATCCTTGTACTTTAAATGTTCCATTTCCTTGAGTTTTGTTTTCAACAGTATAGCAGTATAACCTCTGGGGTAATGTTATATTGATTATCAAATGTTTCTAGTGCATTTCTGCTCTTGATCTATTTAAGTATAGAACAAAACACTGTGGGTTTTCTATCCTTCATTCCAAATGTCATTTGCTGTTAGCTATTTTCTCATACTCTTTGCTTTCTTTTCCTTTTGTTTTGTATTGTTTTGCATGTACTTACATCTTTTACAAAATTGGTTATAATATAGGATTATACTGTGCTCTGAGGGTAAATTTGAACATTAGGTCTGATATTTTATTTGATCCAGTGAGGTATGGGTATTTTTTTCAATTTTATTCCCCTTCAGAAAAGGGAGAAAGAAATGCTTCTTTCAATGAATAATTTAAGTCCTTGAATACTGAGGAACATATTGGACCATTTCATGGTACAGGCATCTTTATTTTATGTTTCCGTCCTAAAGGCATCAGAAGTACCATGCATTATAATATGAGCTCAATCAGTCATGGTCTTTCCTGGTGCTGTGTGGTGATGAGATTCACCTCAGAAGGCTTTAATTTGTGGACAAGAAGAGAATTCAAGGAAGGCCACGCTGCTCTCATTCAATCTCTCCTGACTTTTACTGGAGAGACTAGGAGCACAGGTTTGCATTTTCCTTCGTAGTAAAACCAAGAGGATATATTTCGTTGTAAACAGATTGTTTTTGGAGTTTTTAAGATCTCTCCAGTTCATAGTGATGAGGTTAGACAGGATCCTTGGTCTAGTTTCCTGCCAGATGGACTACAAATACATGATAGAAGTGATATTAAGGCAATGATTCTAAATGTACTTTCGTTCTGGTCTCTGGTTCAATTTGATTAAAAAAATGTGAATATTAAAGAAAAGTGATAGACTGGTTCACCAACAATCCAGCATGTAATTGTATTGGAAAATAATTTGTAGTGGGGCGTGGTGGTTTACCCCTGTAATCCCAGAACTTGGGTGGCTGAGACCAGAGGATTGGTGTGAGTTTGAGACCAGCCTGGACTACAAAAGTGAGCTCAAGGCCAGCCTGAACTGCATAGCGAGACCCTGTCTCAAAAAGAAAAAAAAAAAAAACAAACTTGTACTGCATTACATCCCCTCTCCAGGTTCAAGACCATCGCAGCAAGTGCCAAAGAACTAGGTACAGTTATCTTCACTTGTAGAAATAAGCTGGGCTTCTCTGCAGTTTGATTATTTGAGTTTCATGAGCATAATGATCTACTGAAGTATTGTCAAACTACTGATAATCTCAGCTAACACACTAGCATATGATTCATACTACAGTCATATGACGATACTAATGTTCTGATGAAATAAAAACTTATATCTAGAAATGATTTCAAAGTTTCATTTACCTCTGTTATGGCCTTGGTTTTAGGATTCATTATTTTTCCTTTCACTTCCACCAACTCCAACACTCCCAAGCTTGTCTTATAGAGCACTTTCCTCTCCATCTCATGCCTTGGAACTCTTACACTCAGTCTATGTCCTACCTAGATGTCTAATTTACCATTTTTCTCCCAAATGGAGTCCCTCAGTTTCGCTAGTTCCCCTTGCTGAAATGTTCTTCCAAATATGCTTTTGTTGGTTGCTTCCTATATATCCTGTAGCCCATTTATCACTTCCCTGGACACTTGCATGACCAATCCTTTCATGCACCAAGTTTTCTTAATCTTATCCATAGGGAAAATATCCATGACCTGTGAAAGCACAGTTAGCCAGCAGGAGAGAGGATTGCCTCTCTTACTTCTGTGCGGATATGGGCAGACACACGTTGAACCACTGGCTATTCTTGATGTCTGTTCCCAATAAGCTTGGGCTCTATAGAGTGTGAAAAGATGTTCTTCCACTTTCCTGGCATTGATGACATGATACCACCAGAGACTTCCATCAGTCTTGTAAGAGAAGTGACAACTCTAGTGTCTGTGCTAAGCTACTCCCCACTTTTGGCTGCTGGGGTTTTAGAGCTTACCATAATGATTTTTAGCACTCATGTTTAGCTCTCCCCCAGAGAAACTATGACTGGGTCATGATTATTTCTTGTTTATATCTGTTTGATGTAGACTGAACTTTTCTTTCTCTCCTCAAGTATTCATATCTAGAGATGTATGTTGTAATGTTCTGTGTCAGTGCTGAAAGAAACACCAAGAAGACCAGATGAAGGTAGCTCAGAGGACTCACTGAGATTCTGTCTTTCTCCAAGTGAGCAAAGAACCTCTGAAACAACTCAGCTTTATTCAGGACAGTCAGTGTGATCTCATGCACAATCACCTCAGCAAACAAGAACCATATGCTCAGACATTAATGTGACCACGGTCTCATTAAAGTAAAGGAGGGTCACATGCTTAGTCACAAGCACAACCAAGACCTATATCAGCTTCCGTTCTAGGGTTCATTCAGGGGTCAACCAATAGTATTTCAAGAAAGGGAGAAAGCAACAAATAAAGAGAACCCACAAGTGAAGCTGCCCTACTGCAGCTGACTCTGGGCCCTGTCCATCACACTCTGCTTTTTGAAATGCCCACCAGGCTACAGATGTAGCAGTACATTAGCTTACTAGGCTGACATAATGAATTAGCACAAAATGTGTAGTTTTAACAACAAAAATTTATTGTCTCATACTTCTGCAGGGTAAAAATATGAAATTAAGGTGTCAGTAGGACCAAGTTCCTTTAGGGAGTCTGAGAAATAGTTATTTTTTTGTCTCTTGTAACTTCTGGGGAGTTTTAGGCTATCTTTGGTGTTCTTTAACTTGTGTATATGTCACCCCTTTCACACATATCATCTCATGACCCTTTTGCCTGTGATCTGTGTCGAACTTTCCTTTGTTTATTCAATCATATGTCCCATCTTGCATAACTATACTGTTAATCTGAGCAACATATTTGATGATTAAAAATAGGTACTATATCAATCAATGTTAATCAAATATTATTGTTTGGAAAAATCTGTAAGTTGTATATTCTTATATGTGATCCTGTTTCTGTCTTTGTTTTAATTTTTTTGCTCTTGATTTTACTCCTTAAAATAAAAGGAAATTATCTTAAAAAGAAAGACTCAAAAAAAAAAAAAAAAGACACTGGTCATGCTGGATTTTAAACTTATAACTTTATTTTTTCTTGGATATGTTTGTGAAGATGTTATTTTTAATTATGCCCACATTCACAAGTTATCAGTGACATGAATTTGAGGGACAATATTTAAATGCTCAAAGTTCAAGTGGTATTATCAATTTTTATATGTACATGTCTTCAGTACACAATGATTGCCCTCATAGTGTAGTGTTGGTAGGTGGATATGACCCATCTCAGGTCTTTCCATTCTCTTTTCACTTCTCTCCCCCTTCTTCCATCTTTTGTTTCCCTTCTCTTGAAATAGCCAAAGTATTACCTCTTCCACAAGGTGGAGACAATTTCCCACACTCTAGATAGTTATTCTCAGGAGGTTTAAGGTAATTCACAATTGTGAAGATGACTCCCAGCGTGATTAGAAGTCAAGGAAGCACTTAGAATGAAAAATGTAAGAAGAGGGCTTTCTCCATGGCATTTACACAACACTGAAAATGGGAGCCTATTTAGTTTTTCCTTCGCTTTGTGCCTTCTTTTAGTCCCGGCCATGCCTGTCAAGGCAGCACAAAGGACACACCAGTGAAAATTCCTAGCATCTCTGTATCAGAAAGAAAATGAAACTATACCCTGAGAAATCATAATAACTAAAGTTTTAGAGTGGTTCATCTGTGTAGGAACTGAGTACATTCACTATCATAGTCCTAAGAAGGCATTCACACTGCTCTCATTTTCAGAAACAGAAATAGATCATAGAAACCATCTTTTAAATCTAACAGATTTTTACAATGCATGACCTAATGTAGGCATGTGCATGAATCTGAAAGCCAGTCATAGTATGTACTCTGTGTGATACTCTTATGGGCACTAGCACACAAAGATAAGTAAGACCATATCCCTGGCCTTGAGAAACTTATTGCCCAATGTGGAAATTTTCAACACTAGGTTACAGAAAAAGAAACTTGGTGGCACATAGCCAAGTCACCTGAGCCTCAAATGACTCTAGTATTCAACAATGCAAAGTGCTGTAATGAAAAACTCCTTTCCTGCCTAATAACTGTGCTTCAGGGTTATACAACAACCTCAAATCACACTTTCCCTAATCATAATTATTAAAAAGAGCAAAATATTTTATTTTTCTTCTGAAATCCCTCTGCATTAATTAGATTTGCTTGTATAAAGTGATTAGGTAACTAATTTTAAGACTAAAAAGTTAACATTTTGATAAATAATATATAATATATGGCAATAACTCACATTTATTAGTTGTTCAATTTTCAACACTGCCTCTATAATTTATTACAAAATCTAATAAAAAATACAACCCATGAGAAATTTCACACTTTGATTATGAATTCAATAAAGCCTACATTCCTGGTTAACTTTCACATTAGAAAGACCTAGCAAATGGAGGGAATGTCCTTTCTTTCTTTCAAATTTAATTTTATTTTGAAGAGTAAAAACATAAGCAAAAAACAATTAGAAAAAAGACAAAAACAGGGTGACATACAACAGTACATGTTACAGATTTTCAAAACAGGAACACCTAATTAACAATGGTTGTTCTATTATCTATTTTTATTGTCAAAATTGTTGCTCATATTAACAATTATAATGATGAACAATTATGGAAATGATTGAATATTGATGCTTGCTTTCAAGACATCTTTTTTTGCTTTAATTTATTGTAAAGAGAATACAGTAATTGATAAAGCATTAGATATGGTACACATTTAAGGTCCAGTGGTATAGCTCAGCAGACTAAGCTCTTGCTTAAGTGAATGCAGGCATCAGGATTTGATCCCTGGCACTGTATGCCTCACCAGCCCTGCCCCTGGGAGTGCTGAGCAAGTGATAGAGTCCAGGCAAGATGGGGCATGCATATAATCCTAACACTAGAGAGGCAGAAATCAGGAGGATCACTATGAGTCTGAGCTGTGTAGTGAGACCTGTACAAAACAAAAACAACAACAAGAAAAAACCTCAAACAAACAAAAACCGCAAAGAACAGCAACAACAACAAAAACCTTAGCAATGGTACACATTTAGAAGACCAAGATGAACTATTCAACCAGGAGTCTTTTTAAATCTTCTTTTTCATTTGAATAAGAAAAAAAACAAAAAACAGCAATGAAACAGCTTCAAAACAGGTTAGTAGGACTGTTATAATAATACATTGCATACTGTTGTCTTTGAGTAGTTATTAAAAAATATATATATATATATGATAGAATAGATATACAGCTATTTTCTCTTAGTTCAGCGAGAAGAAAGATTTGCACTAATATTGCTTAGACAAGGAATGGCCTTTCTGAGTTACTACTGAGCTTAGAGTCACAAACTGTCCCTGGGACTGTCCGTTTTATACACCATAGTGTGTCAGCATCTAGCACGCTTTTTGGCCCAGAAAAGACACGTAACAAGTACAAGTTGAATGAAGGAGCTGAAAAGTAGCATAACTGCTTCTTCTTTTCTATCCTGATATTTTTCTGTTGCAGACTTGGAAGTTGATCTTTAGCATAGGTGAACCTGAAGAGTATATTTTTACCTGTTTGAGAACATTAAACATATTTCTCTCATTATATGGGATATACAAATTAAAAATGGAATTTCTTAATGTAAGTTTCATCTTTTTACTGTTGATAGTTGTTAAAAATAGAACTTTAAATACTGCTATAGCTAGTGTTCCCAGAGAAGTAACTTTTTCTCTAACTTCTCGGTAGAGATACACATTTTGGCAGAAAGTCTGGTACATGTCTTAGTTACTCTTCTCTCATTGCTGGGACAAATACCAGACATTCAAAATGAGTGAAGGAAAGGTTTATTTAACTCACAGTTACTGGAGGTTTCAGTCCATATTCAGTTGGATCCAAGGCAGAGGGGAACATGGCAGAGGGCAACCTTTCAGGGCAGCAGCTAAGAGCAAGATAGCAGGGAGAGTAGCAGAAGCTCAAGCAGCTAACTTCTCTTCCTTTACATTGAAATGCAGATCATCTGCTCCAGAGGAATTGCAACACCCACACTCACAATAATCACTTACAAATTCCCAGAGCCGCTCCATGACTGAATGAGGCTTTGGGTAGATGCCTGTACACAAACCATAACACCAGATAAAGAAAAACACAGATTTTTTCCTTTGTGAGGCAGGGTGTGGTGGAGAAAGATAACTAGTTTGCATGCTATAACATTTCTGAGTTACAAAGAATAAAGAAATTTATTCCCTTCCAAAATGTGCTTTTATTTCTTAACATGTTCAACCTATAGTTAATTAGATTGCTGAATACTTCCCACAAAAGAGTTAGGTAATAAGCCTTAAAAGTGTTCCTTAAGTAATATTCACAGAAACCATTTGTAGTCATACACTCAGGTAGATAGAATTTTCTCTTCATTTACCTTATGGCCCTAGAAATCTTTTAAGTAAGGCCCTCAGATCGACATTCCCTTAAACTTAATACCTACTGACGTATTAAGGCCAATCAGTGATGTCCAATTTATGCTTAAGTCCTTTGGTATGTGAAGTACCTTGGATACTGCAGGTGATTGAGGGTGCTGCTTTTCAAATGCTGAGTTATAAAACTATTTTATATTATTAGAAGATCTAATTTGATCCCAGTGTTTTGGATAAAAAAAATAATTTAAAAATAAACTCTATACTTGCTGCTATTTTGGTGCAAATGAAGAAACCACTATAAGATATTAGATATTAAAAAAAATTCACATTTTGAATCTTGAAGCTATTGTAAAACTATATTCATTTTCCTGGGCAATTTCTTTCTCTGTTTCTTTCCTGTCCTCTCTCCCATAATGGGAGACACCAAGTTTATTTGGGTTAAGAGTCTCACCCTTTTTCATTGCATACTAGGAGAAAGCTCTCTTTTCTATTAATGTTAGAAAAGTTAGCAAAGGGAGCTGGGGAGATAGCTCCAAGGCACAAGTGCCTGCTGGGCAAGTGCAAGGTCATGAGTTTGAACCCCGGTCCCACAAAAAAAAAAAAGGTTAGCAAAAGTAATTTATACTTTGGGCGACCTCTCATCCCTACTGTGACCATTGCAAAACCCAAGCACATCAAGCTGATGATTCAACTGGGAGTGGCTATCGCTGGCTGGGAGGTAGTATTCTTACTCCTTTTATAAAACTGAACAGAATCAAGTCCTATTCCCTGATCCATCCCTCTGTTCTGGTATTCCTCAAGTGTCATGAAGAATTTGGCAAAAGTGTCTCATAAAGACTCACTCTCAGCCGGGAGTGGTGGTGTACACCTGTAGTCCCAGCACTTGGGAGGCTGAGGCAGGAGGATCAGAGACCAGCCTGGGCTACAAAAGTGAGCTCAAGGCCAGCCTGAACCACATAGTGAGACCCTTTCTCAAAAAGACAAAAAAAAAAAGTCTTACTCTGATGAGTTATGGAAGCTTTTAGTTTGCTCTAATCACTTGTTAACATTCCAAACATGTGTAAATATATTTCATTGTTTAACAGTATTAAAGACAAAATAAACTAGTTTCTTGCATGACATTTGACCCCTGAACTACTTATTTTCTGCCTTTGACTGAAGACCAGGGAATGACAAATAGGTAACTGAGTCTAATACAATGTGACATGCATTGTATTAAATTACAAGACCAACTGCTATGGAAGCAGGGAAGAGGCTGTGGCTTGTAGTTCATTCTAAGAATACTACTGATACTCTCAGATTTTGTCCCCAATCCCTCCTCAAAGAAAAAAGATGTAATGAACTTTATTTTTTTGTTTGTTTGTTCTTTTTTTTTTGAAGCTAGTGTTAGTGGAGGACTATGTTCTACATTGAATCCTAGATATCTATTATATTATTGGAAACAGAAATAATTTATTTCAGGGCAGGCAGAAACTCAGTAATGCCACTAGCATTCTAGCTCTGGTCAGAGCTTTGTCTTCAGCAGGATTGGGAAGTGATTCATACCTGAAGAAAAGAGTACAGAAGAAGTTAAGTTCATCAGGCCAGGATGCAAGATGGCCAGAGCAGTGGCCAGAGCCTGAGGAAGAGATCCACTGATGATGACAGAGAAGGAATACTGTGCAGAAAAGAAGTAAAGTCAGGAAACATGGTGGCTTTATCAGCTTCCAAGGGAGTGCCACATGAACAGAGACATGCCCAGCTTTACCAGCCGTCTGAGCCTGGGAGCCAGACATGGGGTTGAAAATGTGAACTTGTTTTTCCCAGGTTGGAGCTGTAATGTTGTCCAAGATCTCAACATCCCTGCATCCCTGCTGGGCCGTCATTAGAGCACTGCCCTCATCCTCATCCTCCAGGACAGTGACAGGATGTTTCTGGCTGGAGTATGGAAGAAGGCATAAAGGAAAAGAAATGAAAGGAACATAAAAGCTGTCTCTTAAGGTAATTTCCTGTGAATTCATGGTAGGTTCCTACAGAAATTCGAATCACATCTCAGTCATCCAAATTTAGCCATGTGGCCATGGATACATGCTAGAAAAACAGGAAAGTGTTATATACATTCACAGAATCATGTACTCAGTAGAAATTCAATTAATATTGAAAATTTGGTGTGTGGTTTCTCTCACATGAAAGAAATGGTTTAACAAATTTAAGAAACAATTCCAGTGTTCTCGGGCTGGGGAGATAGTTTCATAGTCTAAGTGCCTGCCTGGGAACTGCAAGATCTTGAGTTCAATCCCTGGTACCATATGGTATGCCTCCTGTACCAACTAAATAAATAAAGGATTAAATTCAAGTGCTCGTCCAAGACAGTAAATGTGCAAGAAAATTTTACCAACTTGTAAATAAATAATAAAAGGTCATGTTTACATTATTATTCTATATGATAAGCATTTTGGCCCCTGATCTATCTTACTGGAGAAAGTTCTCAATATTTCTGGGAATTTCTTTCCCTCAGTATCCCTAACAGTCCCCCCTCCCCATGTCCAGCAGCATCTAAGTGTTCATGGACCATTTCTTATCATAGTGCTCTTGATATACCTTCATAGAGGAGCAGAAACTGATGCTTCCTGAGGGAAAACACTATGTTTACCACTCTTCTGTAAACTCTATGGCCATTATCAATGGGTCAAGGCAGGTACCACTAGCCAGGGGCATATCTATACTATAATCCTAGTACTTGGGAGAGTGGCATTGAAAGAATGTTTCTAAAAGCATACCTAGATGCAGTCTTAATGTGTGCATATTACTCTGGCATTAATATGTGTGTGTGTGTGTGTGTGTGTGTGTGTGTGTGTGTGTGTGTGAGATAATTAACTGTATAATTATTTACATGATGAACAAATGAACCTGATGCTGGCAAAAACTGGGAGGTAGAGGGGAAGGGGAATAGAAAGAATTGAGATGAGTTGTGTATAGTTACTAATTCTGCACAATGAATGGAATTGTGATGTTCTCCAAACAAGTACTAATAAAAACTAAAAATTATTAAAAATTGAATTAAAAATCAGAAAAATGAATGTGAATTTGAGACAAGTTTGGGCAACTTGATAAGACCCTGTCACAGAATAAAAATTAAGCCATACTGATGCTGAAACTCAGTGCAAAGGTCCTTGGTTCAGTCCCCAGTAGTACCACAGGTATACACACACATCTATGAGGGGTGGTTCTTTATAATGGTCTGCCTTGGATCTGAGTTGATTTCTCCCTCCAGTAATAGCCTCACAAGTGTTACCATTTATTTTAAGTTAAATGCTTTCATGTTAACATGGCCCATTAGGACAGTCCTGTTACTAAAAGTGGCTATGCTAATAGTAATTAAATTTTCAATACCATCTGGGAGTCATGCTACTACTCTCAATTTACCCTTAGTACTAATGAGAAGACTTATTTGAGCTTCCAAACTATTTCCACTTTTTTTTAAAGACAGGGTCTTGGGGAACCAGCCAGTTGGTTCAATGGTCTAAAGTGCCTATTTAGCCAGGCGTGGTGGCACACGCCTGTAATCCCAGCACTCGGGAGGCTGAGGCAGGAGGATTGGTGCGAGTTTGAGACCAGCCTGGGCTACAAAAGTGAGCTCAAGGCCAGCCTGAACTGCATAACAAGACCCTGTCTCAAAAAGACAAAAAAAAAAAAAAAAAAAAGTGCCTATTTAGGCAAGCTTAGGCAACCACAAGGACCACATTTTGATCCCCAGCACTACATGCTGCACCAGCCCACCCCCATGGCAGGCTGAGTTGGCCATTATATATATATATGTACGTATATATACATATATATGTAGATAGATAGATATAGATATATACATATAGACATATATATAGATATAGATATAGATGATGATAGATATAGATATAGATATAGATATAGATATAGATATAAGATATAGATAGATATAGGTAAGACAAGGTCTTGGTATGTAGTTCAGGCTGGCCTTGATTGCATGGTCCCTCTGCCTCAGCATCCAAGTGTTGGGATTACAGGATTGCTTCACCACACTCATTCCTATTTCTACTTTTATAATAAAGTTCCCTCTCCAGGGGTCTATTGTTCCTAGTTATAATTTGCATTTGACCAAAGTATTGCAAGTTCATTGATTTAATATTTCTGGCCATGAGGCCTGGCAGGATGGCTCAGTGGTCTAAAGCGCCTGCTTGGGGAAGCTTGGGCGACTTCAGGGACCGCGGTTCAATCCCTGGCACCACATGCTGCGCCACCCTGCCCTCGGGGCGGGCTGAGCTGGCCATTAAAATGAGTGAATAAACAATCAAGGGTTCTGAAACAAGAATAAAAATAATAAATAAAATAAAAAATTATTTAAAAAAATATTTCTGGCCATCAGTAGAGAAGGGTCACAGGTTACTGGTTTATGTCTTCATAAATCTTAGCCTTTATTAATTTGTGGTTTTAATGTTATACAAACAGGAAGGCAAATCACTGATGTGGGAGCATCTATTAGATGAATCCATGTCTGTGTAATAAGCAAGGCATAATAGAAGCTCATAGATGCGCATTGTCTATGCCTTGAGCCTCTTTTGTGCTCGGACACTGGCATACACTAGGATTTCAAAGAAGTGAGTGTAAGGGGCTGTGAAAGTGTGGTCTACAACAGAGAACTGAAACATCCCTAACTATAGGTGACTGCATGTCACAATGGAAAAGGGCATCAGAAATGAGAAAAAGACAATTTCACAGAAAAAGTGGGCTCCAGAGTCTGGGTTCTTTCTTTGTTTTTCTCTGAGGCCACTTATACAAATGAACATTTTAAAACACTTTTCAAAACATGAGTTTTAATTATTTCAATATCTAATTAATTAAAATTTAACATTGCTCCTAAAGAAACAAAATTTTCACTGATTTTTAAAAACTGTTCTTAATTAACTACTTTTGAATATATTAGTTGTATTCTAGATAGATGCTAGAAATTTTACCTATTCCCAAATATTTTCCTCTCTGTCTGTTGTGGATGTCTTGGGTATTTTAACCTTTTGCTTCCATGAATTAGCAAGGAGGTTAAATATAGCACATTACATTATAAAATACATGGACACAATCTTATTACAGCTATACAGGGTAGACTAGGGGATATTAAGACCTGTCCTTGATTAATGAATAGAAGAAGAGGAAGAGGAGGAGGAGGAGGAGGAGGAAGAAGAGGAGTTAGAAGAGGAGGAAAAGGAGAGGAAGAAGAGAGGATGAGCAGCAGCACAAAGTATCCAAATCATGTCTACAACTGAATTAATATTTTTCAATAGTACTACAGAACAGTATAACAGAAAAATCAAGTATAAGAGATGCTAGGTCTTAGTCTAGACAGGCAGTCCTGGGAGAGTTTGCTTCAGGCAGAAAACTATGTGCATAGGTACAAAAGTACAGTACCTAAGGGGAGCTGAAAAGATCGAAGCATGCATCAGTATTCACAATGATAGTGTAGAAGAGAACAAAGCATATAATTAAAGTAGATATGATTTCTATAATTGCAACTGACAAGTCAAGCCCTAAAGGAACCACGAACAGAACTCATGTGTAAGGCTGTCTTCCTTCCTTGATACTGGAAGAAGTCACCAGCACAGGGCATTGTACCTCCCAACTCTAAGCCTTTGACATTCCATTTTGCCTGATTGCAGTTATTACTACAATTTGGATTTCTCATATGAGTGTAGTGGTTGGTTGATTGTATGAACTTGAGAAATTAAGAGCTTAACTAAATCCTCTCAGAAATTCCACACCCTGGGGTGTGGAGGCCCCACCCTAGAGTGACTCATTACTTAAGAAGAATGAGGAAGGACAGGAAGGACAGAGGGTCCCCTTCTTCCTCGGAGGAGCTCCAGTCTTCATCATCAGCTTGGATGTCGTCTCCTGGCTGTAATGCAGACCCCTGGCTTCCGCTTTGGATCTTTCAGCCTTCTGGAGTAGACTCATCAGCCTTCCATCATAGATCCATTGGCCTCCTTATATGGACTTGCAACAGAACAGTGCTGTGAGCTCCAGACCTTGACTTGAATCTTTTGGTCTCCAGTGTGCAGAAGACCTCTATACATTTCCTCATCCGACTCTGTGGCTGACCGTTGTAAGCCAATCTTGGAATTTCTTATGTATTTGTACATGTCGTGTTACACCTGTACCTCCAGTAAAACCCAGACTGATATAAAGAGAAACTGTGTGATATTTAGGCTTATGTCTCTGATTTATTTCACTTAGCATTAGCCTCTCAGGGTGCATCTACCTACAAATGACTCGAGTGTATCCTTTTTATAGAAGAATGCTGCTCTATTTTTAAAAATATATTTAGTACAGAGTCTTCAGGGTCTACAGGGTCACACTACATAGATCAGACTTGTAGTGATTCTCGTTTTCAACCTCCCAAATGCTGGGATTATAGGCACTGGCCACCGTGCCAAGTCTCAGTCTCTGTCATTGCATGCCCAGGAGCAGAGCTGGCATGTCATGCTGAGGATCAAACCCTGATGCTGCGCTCTGCCTAAACAGGGATTTTAGTCCTCTGAGCTATCTGGCTGGTCCTCTGTTATTGATTTATCTATTAATGAATTTATGGGCCTCTTCCACAATTTAATTACTATGACAGCTGTGGAGATAGCTTAGTGGAATAAGTGCTTGCCTGGCAAGTGCAAGGTCCTGAGTTCAATACCTGGTATGACCAAAAAATAATAATAGTTACTATGAATTGTACAACTATAACATGACCACGCATAGATCACTTTAATATGATATTTCTAACTCATACAGGAAGATAATTAGGAGACCAGCTGGATTGAATGGAATTACTGGTTTTAGGCTGTTGAGAAATCTCTATTCTGATTTCCATTATAGTTGTATCAGTTTACATTCCAAGCAACAGCATGAAAGAGTTCCTTCTTCCCCTGTAGTTACCGCAGCGTTTGTTACTGTTGGATTTCTTGATGATAGCCATGCCTTCCAGGGTAAGACAGCATTAGTGTTGCTTTAATTTGCATTTCTTTAATGACCAAAGATAGTGAACTATTTTTCATGCACTTATTGGTCATTTACACCTTTTTCCTGAGAAACATTTATTATTTTCATTCCCCATTGGGGGTCTTTTATTTCTGGCAATCTAGTTATTAGAGGTGCTTATATAATTTAGTTCTTATCCTTTGTCTGAGGCAAAAATTGTTAAAGTTGCTTATATATTCCTCTTAGTCCTTTGTCTGATTTTCACATTCTGTAGAATGTGTTTTCTCTGCTGGTTTTTTTTTTTTTTTTGTCTTTTTGAGACAGGGTCTCGCTATGCAGTTGAGGCTGGCCTTGAGCTCACTTTTGTAGCCCAGGCTGGTCTCAAACTCGCACCAATCCTCCTGCCTCAGCCTCCCGAGTGCTGGGATTACAGGTGTGAGCCACCACGCCCGGCTTCTGCTGGTTATTTCTTTTGCTGGGTAGAAGCTTTTTAATTTGGCATGATCCCACTTTTTGATTGTTGATGTTATTTCTTAAACTATTGGAGTTTTTTTCAAATATGATAGGTTTCTAAAATATATGTCTTATTTGAGATATAAAGATGGAAATGATATGATCTCATTGTGCTATTATTTTATTTTAAATCTTAAATGTAAATTTATTAATTGACCTTTGGGTGAGTTAGTTATAGGAGTTGAAGGTCCACTGTCTTATGCATGTTCCTCAGTTATCTGGGTTTAACAATGGCTATAAGAAAGCTTTGAAATGAGCATTTTAGTGTACAAGAGAAATTGTGAAGAGTTAAAATCTTGAGGTCTTTAAATCTAGGTAAGGAGAAGAAAAAAGAAGGGAAAGGCATGAAATAAAGTACTAAAAGTGGACAGCTGTGGCAGCACATGACTATAATCCCAGCACTCTAGAGGATGAGACAAGAGGATCTTTGTGAGATCAAGACCAGACTGGGCTACAAAAATCAGCTCAAGGCCAGGCTGAGCTACATAGTGAGATCCTGCCTCTAAAAGGCAAAATAAATAAATAAGCAAGCAAACAAACAATCATACACATGTACTTAGCTTCCCAAAATGAAGGTAAAGTTACACTAATAAAAACAAAAAGTTTGGGCTGGGTAGATAGCTTGGTAGTCTAAGTGCCTGCCTAGCATGTGAAAGAACCTGGGTTTGACTCCCAGTGCTGCTTGCCATGCTGGCATTGGAACCCTGAGTATATGGTACCAACCACGGAGATTGCGCATGGTGGCACACATCTGTAACACCAGTGCTGGGAAGCTGAGGAAGGAAGCTCAGTATAAGTGTGAACCAAATAGGAGACCTTATACCAAATAAATAAATAAATAAATAAATAAATTTTAAAAATCTTACGAATGGTCATGCTTGAGGTTTGTACTACATACATACAGTTTTGGATCATCAGGATTTTTCAAGTTTTGTATCTATGAGAAAGGATGAGATCAGTGAGAGAGCATAAATAAAGAATAGAAAATGAGTCTTAAAGAAATCCGATATTACAAGGTAGAGGAAATTTTTCAAAAATCGAAGTCTTAGAAATTATAGAAAGAAATGAGATTTATTTTTTATACAGCACAATTTAAGAAATTTTATCTTTTTATTATTTAGCTACATCTTATTTTTCTAATGAAATTATTATTTCTGAAGAAAGGAACACAATTCTTCCTCCTCTGGTAACTTATACTATATTGTAAAAGTCCAAGATATATTTTTTGTTTTATTTATGAAAAGGGCTAGTAAAATAAAAATTCTAACAACATCAGAACACTAAAAATCATCGTTTTTTTCCTCTGTATGAAATCCTTATAACCTCCAGTAGATTTCTAGAAAGATTTTATCTCTTCCCCTTGCATAACAGATATGAAAACTTTTCATAGAAAAAAACACTTTCTTCCTTATCTGCTTAAATCATTTATTTTACTTGTTAGATTAAGGCCATTCAGTTGTAATAAAGACTCGAAATCAGAGGTTGACAAAATAGGCAAGTATCTGATTATGTTTCTGGACCTATTCAATGGCTAATCAAAAGTATAATTTTTACTTGATTACATTTAAGAAGAGTAACATGAGTAACAGTTTAGTTTTGTATCAGTTAATCACGAAACCAAAAAATTCTATTAAATTACTTAATAGTCTTTATACCACCTGCCCATAGGTAATTAGTAAGAGGCAAAAATAGTAGCGATAAGATTATTTGTAAGATTTTAGTTTGTCACTTGGTTAAATTATTGATTTCAGTTTTGATACTTGGTTAAAATATGACTGGCATGACAGATCTACAGGATAAATACAAGATATTTAATGGAAGTTAACACATAAATTTGAAAGTAAAAGATATGGGTCATTGTGTTTATCATCTGACTGAGGTGGTGCCCTCACTTCTAGTCTTTTCTTGTGTGTGTGTGTGTGTGTGTGTGTGTGTGTGTCTGTGTGTGTGTGTGTGTGTGTGTGTGTGTGTGGTGATGGTGGGACTTTAAGCATGGTCCCACTATGTAGATCAGGCTCGTCTTGAACTCAACATGTAGCCTATGCTATCCTCAGACCTGTGAAGATCCTCCAGCCTGAGCCTCCTGAGCTCTGGGACCTCAGGCGTGTGCCACTACTCCCAGTTTCACTCTAGTCTTTAACCTGTTTAATTTGAGGAAGTAGACATTCGCTAGAGGAACTTTTTGGCAGAAATAAAAACAAAAACAAATCAACAAATCAAACAAAATCAAAAATAGTCTTTTGAGTAACCTATTGGCTATGGTTGGTGTCTAGTTATCTCTCAAAAGCCTCATGCCATCATGGGATGGGCTTCTTGAGTTTTTGATTGATTCATGGTCCAATGCTGGGATTCTGGGTATGAGCCCTGCATGGTAACAATAAAATAACAATTAAAAGATCTTTAGCAAATCAAAATTAGAAATAATATAGAAATACCCAGCATATATTGATGGGCTAGGGTAGAGAGGCTGCATATAATATAAGGGAGGGAGAGAGGCTTTCTCTCTGTGGCTTCTCCCATTTTTATTTATTTATTTATTTATTTATTTATTTATTTATTTATTTATTTTTGTCTTTTTGAGACAGGGTCTCGCTAGGCAGTTCAGGCTGGCCTTGAGCTCACTTTTGTAGCCCAGGCTGGTCTCGAACTCGCACCAATCCTCCTGCCTCAGCCTCCCGAGTGCTGGGATTACAGGCGTGAGCCACCACGCCCAGCTTCCCATTTTTTTAATTTAATATTTTTATTGTTTAAATTTAACAATGGTTATATTACATATTTTCATCATCAGATCAGTTTAGATTAATACATATAGGTTTACAAGATTGATCAAACAATTAAACATTAACACTTTTAAATCAACATTACATTTTTTTTCTTTTCCCCTTTCTTTTATTTGAAAGTTGACATATTGCATATTGTCCTCACAATTGTATGTATCTGCTTCCTCTTGGTACAAAGGGAAGCTTCTCCCATTTTGTTCTTGCTACTTTTGCTGTTTTCCACCTCTGTGAACTATTGCTCTCTGCCATGTGCAACTCTGCCTTGGAGACAGCTAAGCATGAACTGAAACCTTGACAAACTATGAGCTACGTAATCTTTCCTTCTTTATTTGGGGCTTTAAGTATGTTGTTTTAGAAACAAGAAAAAAGTAACTAACACACTGATCATTGTATTGCTCTGGCTCAATTTACATATATTTTTAAGTGGTGCATGGGCGGTGTGTGTGTGTGTGTGTGTGTGTGTGTGTGTGTGTGTGTGTGTGATTATGTGTGCACGATTGCAGTAGATTCCTAACATTATTCAAAGCATAATTACAAATTTTGGGTTCCTTAAAACATCAATATTTGCATGTACTAAGTACAAAGTAATGAGGTTTGTGTGTGTGTGTGTGTGTGTGTGTGTGTCTTTTTGAGACAGGGTCTTGCTATGCAGTTCAGGCTGGCCTTGTGCTCACTTTTGTAGTCCAGGCTGGTCTCGAACTCGCACCAATCCTCCTGCCTCAGCCTCCCAAGTGCTGGTATTACAGGCATGCACCACCATGCCCGGCTAAAAGTAATGAATTTTTATAATCTTGCTTTGTAGAGACTTATAGGTACCCGGGAAAATATCACTATTTGAAATTCAAGGGCAATTTCCACTGAGTGCATATCACTTTTGTATCATTATATGAAATTTATTTTTTCGTTTCTGTATTTAGGACAAGGTTTACAGAGTTTGCAGGGTCTCACTATGTAGATCAGACTCATAGAGTTCTCCTGTTTTCAGCCTCCCAAAGTGCTGGAATTCCAGGTGTGAGCCACCATGCCCAGTCTCAATGGCCATCTCAGTGCACCCATGGCCACTATGATCACTTTTGCACCATTGTTAATCTGAAAATTATATCAATTCAGAGTAAGTTGGGGATTAGCTGTGTTATATATTCATTCATCCAACAAATATTTATTTAACAGTTATTACTTGTGTTAATATACACATCAATAAATATGTATATACAGATACATCTTCCAAATGTTATCTTTCCCAGGAAGATTTTGTTGGGTAGACAGCTCAAAATTTTCTTCTTTCAAATATTTTTCTTACCTTCCTTCATCTCTCATTCTTTTTTTCATTTCTACATTTGTAGATGGTAAATGTTATAATATACATTATCTTCTAATTAACTTATTGAATGGACATATAATTTTTTACTTCAAATATTATTTTAGGGCTAGGGTTATAGCTCAGTAGGATAGGCACTTGCCTGACAAGCGCAAAGGACTGAGTTCAATCCCCGTTACTGGGAAAAAAAAAAAAAAAAAAAAAATATATATATATATATATATATATATATATATATATATATATATATATATATATATAAAAGCCAGAGTGCATGAGCCTGAACTCTGGTGTCTCAGCTTACTAGCTGTGGAACACTGAACAAGTTTTTTCTGAGTTTTTGCAACTCACTTCCTTGTCTGTAAAAGGAAAGTGACAATAAAGCTGATCCCAGAGGATTTTTGGGAAGATTACATGATTGCCTATAAAATGATTTGAACAAAGATACTGTGCTGAATACTTAGAATATGTTGTTTGTTTGTTCATTTATTTGTTTGCTTTGAGACTGAGTCTTGCTGTGTAGTCCAGTTTGGCCTCAAATGCTTTATGTATCCCAGGAAGAACCTGAACTTATGATCCACCTCCCTGAGTATCTCTAGTGTTGGGACTGCACATGTGTAGCACAATACCTAGCATATCAATATATCTTGGCTGCTTCTACCTTTTTTAATTTTTCTTTGTGCTAAAGCTCTTTTTATTGTTAGTTTTACATATAACATGTTCAGTTTAATAAATGCTGTTATCAGTTCTTTGCTATTCTCCTCTACCATAACATTTTCCTATTTTTGCTTGTGTTTTATGTAAACTTTTTATTGGTAAGAATCACTTGACAGGAAAGGGTTTTACTTTAGGTTTTATGTTACAGTTAGTTGTTTTTATCCAAAACACTTTATGCATGTTCTAAATGAACCAAATGACAACGTTTGCAATTTTATATGGCTTTTAAAAATTTACAGATAGACTTCTTGTCTACCTTTTTCTTTGCCCTTTTGTTTTGTGTGTGTAATACAGGCTCTCACTATGAAGCTCAGAATTTTAGTGATCTTCCTGTTTTCAGGCTCCACAGTGCTGGAATTATAGGTGGGTGCCACCACACCCAGTCTCTAGTCCACCTTTTGAAATGTGATCATTTTGATATCAGAGCATACTACTTGTGTATATGTACCTGCATAAGTGTGTATGTGTATGTTAATAGTTGCTTCACTCCTGGCACAACTTTAGGTCATATCATTATTTGGTTTTCTTTTTTCTTCACATATAAATTTTTAAGATCTGAATAAAATATATTTTAAAAAGCATAAGCAAATCAATAGTGGAACAAAGTCAGGATTATTAATAAGTTATTGATTGGTGATTAAAAATATTATCACAGCCTAATTTAAAATTTATGAATAAAGCAAGGCAAGTGATTGGCTTATAAGTGTCTTTGCAACTGGCAAGATGTTTTTCATTGACAAGCTTCAAGTACTTTATAGAGAATAGCTCTTTAGGATATAAAGTCCTGTGGTAAAAAATTTTGCTGAACCTAGAAAATAACATGCTAGTCTTACTGATTTGTGGTTCAAACTTATTCCTTTATCAAAGTAAAAGTGGAGAGGAAGGGATGGCAGTGTTATAGGGACAAATGAATAAGTGCTTGGATGGCATCAATAGAAGAAACAAGTATTTTCAAGGGAGTGTTAACTTCCAGACTACATGTTGCTAAGCACAGCTGAAGTCATTCACATGTTCCCAGGAACAGCAGAAGTAAGAGTTAAATGTTCCATGAACATCTTTCAGGTTGGTAGGGAGAGGATTGTTCGAAAAGATTTACTACAGCCCCTTTATTTCTGACTGGACTTTGGGTTTCTGCATTTCCTCTAAATGACTCTCATTATTGTCTAGGAATCATTAGTCACTCCTCAACTACAAGCCTTAAATGCCACCTCCCAGGACGGGGGCAAAATCTAACTATGGCGACGTGGACACTTTTATGGCTATTCTTTTCCTCACATTCTGTACAGGACAAGGGAGGCCATACATCACATAGTTAGAAAAGGCCTCAGGAGAGTCTGTCTGCCTGAGAAGGCAGTTGGGTCAGTCTTTCAGGCCTTAAGAGAAAACTCAGCCAGGGAGATTGTAAATGGTCAGGGAGGGTTCTGCAGAGTTGTATTTCATTGAAGCTGGGAGGCAGGTGACCTTTAGATTCCTCAGAAGGTCCTCAGTAAGTATCATATTATGACTTCACTTCACCAAATTTCCCTTTTCCTCCAAAGAACTCAAGCAGACATTCTTCATTTACTGAACTCATAAAATTTCCACTCATGGGTGGAATTAATTGTTCCCTTGTTTCAGACCTGGCTCCTGCTGCCTTACTGTTTTAGTATCACAAGTAGGATTAGGACAAATTTTTTATTGATGGTGCCAAAGAGTCCTATTACAGACTAAGAAGTAGGGTAGATTATCATTTTTCCTTTCTAAAACTTACAGATCAATTTCTTTCCTCCAGAAGTCTACACTTAAAAGATTGCTTTAGTTTGAAATGTCACATAAAGTAATGTTTTCTTTAAATTTTGTCTCCCGTCAATTTTATAACCTGACTTGTATGAAGTTATAATTAAGAAATAATAATAGGTCTTCTATAATCATATTTGTTCAATCTTGGAAGTCTTTGATTTTTTACTTTTTCAAGTGATTTTTTTTCTTCCCTTTCAATTTTAAAGCAAAAATGAAAAGATCATCAAGAATTTTGTCACAGAAGCACAACATCTTGAATTTTGAATTTTGACATGATGTAGAGAAGAATTTCCAGATAAGGAGAATGAAGGCTAAGAGGGTGCTACAAGCATAATTGGAATTTTGGGATAGATAATAGGAAAAACAAAACAAAACAAAACACCCAAATACCCATGGTTCATATCTTTATGGATTGTGAAGGAGAAACAAGGAAGAGAATGTTGTACTTTTTTGTGTACTCTACTTTTCTGGTTACGAAGCCATGGGATAAACACTTGACACATATATTTGTTGTTTTACAAATATTGCTTTTTCTCAACTTTTGTTTCTCTGGACAGAACCAAATTATGTCTGAGTCCTTCTATCTTGTCACACTTGACTTCAGGTTTCTAGGTTCTCACTAAGGTTACTCTCATCCTTCCCTACTTTCCTTCATGTCACTGAATGAGTGGGGTGCAGAGGGAGTTGTCCCGTATGTCTGTGGCTCATTTATGAGCCGGTTTCTGCTTGGGTTAGGCCAGTGCACCTGACAGATCAGAGGAGGGGTGAAAGGGAAAAGACAGGATGCTTTTCTCCCTCACCTTGAGGCTGTCTTCATCTCTCTGTAACTGAGTCTTTGGCGTGGTTATAGTTATCAATGTTGTGATTTCAAGTTTTTTTCATGTAACTCTGGCTATTGGGCTTCCTCTGTTTAGTTCTGAGAAAATTTATATAAATAAAAACCCAAAATGAGAAAGACAAAAATATAACATTAGTTTTGTTATTGGAAAGGCTAGGAATTTCTTTCCAGTGAAAATAAACCCATTGGTAAATATTACACTACAGCTGAGCTCCCAAACAGGAAACGCCATGAAGTTTCAATACACATCTTGAAAGTACATCTTGATTTTGACCTGGTGTGGTTACCCTGAGAGTGAGAAAGAGAAGCATGTTGCATATTTAGTTGTTCCTACCACAGGAAGAAGGGGCTGCAGTGGAACTGTTCAATTGCTTCCCAGTTCTACCATGAGATATTAATTTTCCTTTCAGGAGTTGACAGAAACTATGAAACATGTAAGAAGTTTTTATTTCATAGCCTCAAGCTGGAGTGCTGAAGTAGACCCAAGTGTCCTTCTACAAGGACTTAGAAAATGTATGTAATGTTTTAAAATCTAAGAATGTTTTACTATTGGGTAAAGTATCATGATAATCACTTAATTGAGGCATCAACAACAAAGCTTTGCTGGGTTTACCATAGAAAAGTTTGTGGATAATATATCAAGCCATTAATACTACTGACTATCGATTGTAAAGTATACAAATAAATTTTTAGAACATTATTCCAGAACATATCGTATCAATTGAAGGATATTATTTTGACATTAAGTGTTACTATTATTTCACAATGATTGTAATGTGATTTTTACACAAGTAATGAAACTGAAAGTAATATTTTTGAACTAGAGGGGCAAGGGTATTGGTTGTGTTAGCATGATAGAAAAAGCTAGATAGAAAAAGTTTGTTAGGGTCTTGCTTTCTTTCAGGAGGATAACGAGCAGCAATTTAGCCTCATTTTTACCAACTAAGACATCTTAATTTTTTTATGGAGATTTTGGGAAAACTTTTTAATCCTCAGGAACAATCATCATAGCATTAAAAATGCTGTGTGGGTGGCAGCTTGGGTTTTTCCAGTGATCATGCGATACTTCCAATATGGTTTGAGTTTCACCACTCCCCCTCCATCTACCTTAAAGAATATGTCTGGTTTGAGCAGCTGTTTTTGTGTTGTTGATTAAGCCTCATCTGAATAAAATTTTGTTTTGAGATTATCTCAAATTTAGGGAAATCACAAATAATCCAAACAAGTACTATGCAATTTTTGCCCAGATGCCTTGACTCATTAATATTTTTCCACATTGGTTTTATCATTTTTTTCTGTCATTCCTCCTCCTTTTGCTTCACATACTTTTTTCTGAGACATTTAAAAGTTGCAAATATGATGCTGTACATTTTCCAAAAATACTCCAGTGTGTATTTCTTACAAATAAGGACATTTTCTTAGATAACCATAGTGCTTTTTTTTTTTTTTTTTTTTTTTGAGACAGGGTCTCACTGTGCAGTTCAGGCTGGCTTTGAGCTCACTTTTGTAGCCCAGGCTGGGCTCGAACTCACAACGATCCTCCTGCCTCAGCCTCCCAAGTGCTGGGATTACAGGCGTGAGCCACCACGCCCGGCCCATAGTGCTATTATTAAACATGGAAAATTACTTTTGATACAGTATTATTATCTAATGAATGGACTTTATTAAATTCTTGCTAATTGTCCCAATATTTTCCTTTATATTGCTGGAATTTTCATTCTGACTCCCTTAAGTTCATGCTTCAAAAAAAGCATACTGCATTGAGTAAAGCAAAAGGCACCTGCTTGGGAGCCACTGGCTCTGTGTGGGTGAACTGATCATTGCCTTGGGCAAACATGACCTTTGACTTATGAAGGGAATCCTACAGAGTTACTTTTAATGAAAGCTTCCCTGGCACCTCTTGTAAGTCATATTTAATATTCGACAGTAGACCAATAGCTCTACTTTCCTGACAGAGTTTTACTACCTACTGGGTACTCATGAATGGGCTCATGGGGATTCTCAGACAGTGCTTCTTTACTCTTTCCCATTACCCTCTCCTCCCCTTGGATGATTTCTATATGATGTCATCCCTTTCTGCCCCTGAACCTAGAGTGTCCAGGTGATGCTGTGCAGCACATTGCTGCCAGTGTTGGCCCATCAATCTTGTTGTTTTCTATTAATGAACTGGAAAATTTCCTTCTCTTTGTGATCCCATAGACATTTTTGGAAGAAAACTTTATACTAAACTGTGCTTTAATTCTGTTTTTCATAGGAATTTCAGTTCCACACCCCTTTCCCCCCCGCTGCTTAATTTTTTCTGTCACCCAGTCTGATTCCCAGCAGAGCTCTCAGCTCATCCTGGTTCCCTGAAGTTTTCATTTCTTCTGCTTGCAAGGAATGAGGCTAGGAAGAAAAGAATGAGGTTAACCTCATATACTTTTTTTAAGCATTTGATGCTGACAGAGACTGGGTGTTGTGTCTGTACTTGTAGAAAACACAATGAAAACTCTCTCCTGTACTCATGGGCCATGTGAGTACTGAATAGATTTAACCAAGACCCTTGTATTGCTGGGGTTAAAAGGTGACTTAGTCATCAGGGAAAGAAGATAAATTCAATAACATGTTGGCTCATTATAATTCAAATAGCCACTTTGAATCTCAGGTTAAAGAAGAAACTAATGTGATAAAAAGCTCAAATAGTAGGTGTTCCTCATCTGAATAAATGATAAAAGTAGTAAATGTACTCAAACTAGCTTCAAGAAATTAGTTATGATATCTTAAAACAGATTGTGTATTTTCAATTTCAGTTCTCTTCCTCCAGATGGACCTTTTTAGGTTAAGTTATCTAAGTCTAAGTGATAGAGCATTAAGATATCAATGCTCATAAGGAAGTTACAGAATATTTATTAAAATCATGTAATTATGACTGTTAAAAAGAACTTGATGCATGTTGACTACTAATTACATATTCACATGTATAGAAAGGGATTTTTAAGTAAATGTTCCAAGTTGACCCAGATAAAATATGTGCTGATTTCTGTATATCTACTTTCAACAGTAGGTATACAGAAATGCTGTTCAATGCTGTTCATTCTGCTTTTCTTCCTAGAGCTCTAAGGCCTACCCTGCCACTCATGTATCAGGCATCAAAGCCACAGAATTTCCCTTATGAATGACCTCTGCTAACTGCTTGACCTCTGAAATCACTACTTCTAGTCTGTTTGCTATGGTACATGATTCTGACAGTTTTGTGATCCCATAAACATTTTTGGAAGAAACTTGATACTAAACTGTGCTGTAGCCGGGCGTGGTGGCTCATGCCTATAATCCCAGCACTAGGGAGGCTGAGGCAGGAGGATTGGTGTGAGTTCGAGACCAGCCTGGGCTACAAAAGTGAGCTCAAGGCCAGCCTCAACTGCATAGCGAGACCCTGTCTCAAAAAGACAAAAAAATAAATAAATAAATAAAATAAAAAATAAATAAACTGTGCTGCAATGCTGTTTTTCATATGAATTTTAGTTCCACACCACCTTTCCTGGCACCCATTCCGATTCCCAACAGCGATCTCAGCTCATCTTGGCTCCCTGAAGTTCTTCCCAGTTTTGTCTCTTTGTTTGATTTTAGACAAGAAATTACAAACCTGATAGGGACTATTATCACTTTTTATATGACTTATTAACTAGAATTAATAAGCTTTGCTTTTTATTTCAAACGGAAAAAAATAAAAATAACAATAGAAAGTTTCTATATAGACTATTAGAACAACAATAATTAATACGTTGCATATTGTTATATTCATAATAGTTGTTTGGAGTACCATACATAGGCATGAAATATTATCTAAAAAGTATTAGCACAAAACTTTCTTTTCAAGGAACCAGGAGAAACTGTCTGTATAACTATCTTAACTATCTTTATTATCTTACACATATATACAGTTTTTTCTTTACTCCATTTTTCCCTCTTTCATCATGGTTTTTCTTTCTTTTGAAACGTTTTCTTCCCTACTCACAATACATATTGTACATTTGGAATCTTATTTTTTTAGTTTCTCAAACTAATGAGTCAACATGATTTCTGTACATGTGGATCTGCTTTATTTCACTTCTGAGTGTGATCTCAGTTTGCACTCATTGAACTATAAAAGTCTCAAGCTAATTTTTCTTTATGGATAAGTACTTCAAGGAACCAACAGTTTGAATCTCATCTTTTTGGAAAATTTCTGCACTTCAAAGCAAATCTCCAACAGAATAAAAAGAAAATCCACAAACTGGGGAAAAATATAGCTGACTGTCCTTCCAACAAAGGCCTTCTATCTAGAACATATAAAGAATTTTTTTTATAAAGAATTTTTTTTATAAAGAATTTTTTTTAAAAAAATCAAGCCCCCCACCCAAATCAAAGACCTAATCCAAAAATGGGCATCTGAGATGAATATGTACTTTTCAGAGGAAAAAATACAAATGACAAGTAAATGTTCAAGATCATTGCTCATTTGAGAAATAAAAATTGAAACAATACTGAGATTCCATCTCATCCCAGAAAGAAGGGCTAACACCAAGAAGTCAGCCAATAACAAATGCTGGAGAGGCTGGAGAGAAAAAATAACCCCTCGGCACTGTTGGTGGGAGTGAAGACTGGTATAGCCACTATGGAAATCACTGTGGAAATTCCTTCAAAAGCTAGGATTGGAGAAGCCATTCAAGCCAGCTATTTCGCTCCTGGATATTTTTCCAGAAGAACTGAAAACCTCCTACTGCAGCGATATATGAGCACCCATATTTATAGCATCACAACTTATCATAGCTAAATCATGGAAACAACCCAGGTGCCAATCATCCAAACAATGCATGAAGACATATAGTATTGTTACCCAATTGAGTGTTACTCATCTATAGAACAGGATAAATTTGAGTCACTTGTCAATAAACAGCTGTAACTAGAGAGCATACTCTTAAGTGAAATAAATCAGATCCACATGTGCAAATATCATATTGTTTCCTTAGCATGAGAACCTGCAAGAGAAAAATGGACTCTGAAGGCTACACTAGATTGTGGGAAAAGAGAATGAACTTGCAGAAATCAAAAGACAAGAATTACTGACCTGAGGAAGACAGGAGGAGTGGGGAAATGAGGTTTGTCTATGTATGTAAGCAAGGTGGTTTTGACAACTGTACTATGCATTTCTGTTGGTCTGTGGAAAGAGGTAGTTAATGCTTTAAATTGTTTTGTGTCCTTTTTCAATTGTCTTTTCCTTTTCTCTTCTTATTTTGTTATGCATTTCTTTCTTTTCTTTCAAATTTCTATACATATATCTGGTAATATGAATAACTGCTTGAAAGACAACATGTACTACAACAAATACTGTGAAATTTATATTATGTTAAGTGAAATTCGGTATCACTTGTAAATTTTTGTTTTAATTCTAATTTGTACTCCCTTTAAAAACAAAAATAAATTAAAGATATATATATATATATATATATATATATATATATAAATTGCATGTTAAGATTTTGGTACCAGCATTGCAGCATTGCAAAGGTGTTTAATATACTTAAGAAACTCTTGGGCCTGGGAAATAGTTCAGTTGAACAAGTGCTTGTCTAGCAAGCGCAAGGGCTTGAGTTCAATACCTGGTTTTTTAAAAAAAAAAAAAGTGAAAAAGAAAAGAAACTATTGACAATACTCCTTTTTTTTTTTTTTTTTTTTTGGCTTCAAGAAGGCTTTATTGGCTTGTCTAGCAAGAGCTGTACCTCACTCAGTTCCAGGAAGACAATTCTGCCAGCTTCGTGTTCCAGCCATGGGTACACAAAGCAGAGCGCAACACTTGTGGTGATCTCTAAAGGACTGGATGGCAAATACAGTAAACCTTGCAGGCCAAAACATCTCTGCTGTCATCACTCAGCTCTGCTGCTACTGTGGAAAGGCATTATACACAATTCCTAAATGAATTTAGGTGAATATCTATTCATTTAGGAATTGTCTGTAATGTGTTTCAATTAAACACATCATGTATGTTTCAATTAAACTTTATTCACAAAAACAGAGAGCTGGACTTGTCTCCTGT